>JAXIVJ010012771.1:0-39265 GCA_036785665.1 Chirona hameri | reverse complement strand
ATGATGATTAGCTTAGGTAGTTTTGTGCATAGACTTATCTTGAAAACTATCGTATTCGTTTTTGTATTTCTATCTTTCCGTTGAGTTTTTAAGCTCACTTAAATCTAAACCATTGCTCTTCAAGGAGCTTACTGTGTCATTAATGAGGCAACAACTCCGAGACTGGTACCAAATGACTGTCCACACTTACTTAACGCAGAATTGCAAACTCTAGCTTATGGCTGTACAGCCATGACAACATCACAATGCGTGCATACATTACAAAAACAAACAGCTTTCCTTTCTCCACCTGAATGCACAGTCGCTAAAAAAGAATCATGATGACATTGTAACTTTAATCCATAAGAAAAACTTGAAATGGACTTCATCATGATTTCTGAAACATGGCTCGAACCTGAACTGACAAATGGGTACAACATACCTGGATATGAACAAGTACACACAGTACCGAAATAAAAAAGTTAGAGGCCAGCGATCAGCAATATACATACAAAAAATATTCCCATTCTGTAAAACTATGGATCAATTTAGTGCTAGATACGAAGAGTTCCAATCCATCTTTATCCAAGTAACTCTTCCCGGTCGTCCCTCATTTATTGCTGCTACCACATATGGATCACCATTACATCCACTTGAGAAGTGTTTGTCTTATCTTGAGGAGACTTTGCAAAGCATTAATCAGTTAAACAAACCTTGCTTTTGGGCTGGTGACTGGAATATCAACCTGTTTCTTTACAATTATAAAAATGATGTTAAAATGTTACTCGATTGTCTCAACTCCTTTGGATTTTTTCCCACCATAACTATCCCCACTAGAATCGCAAATACTGCTCCATACAGTAGAACGCTTATCGATAATATATTTTGTAATACATTGGATACAGTACAAGTTAACGGTACAGTCGGCCGGTGACCGCGGGCGAGGTCGGGTCGTACACGCGCCGCTCTGCCCCACCACGTGGCGTGGCAAGAGTGTGCGACCGATTTGAGCAGTGAAGCCGGTGACTTTTTGGGGACTTATTTAGTGAACAAGATGGTTGTGTAAGTCCCAGCTTTTGGTGCGTGGAGCCTGCAACTGCAACGGAGCCTCATTGACGCGCGTGTCATGTCTGAGCATGCTGCGCCGCGGTCTGCCGGTGCGGATGGAGACGGTGCCAGTGCGGTGATGGACCAGCAGATCAACGTTGAACTCGGTATCGGTGAACGCAATTCGGTCAGTGAACTGGTGAAAACCTACAGTGATCCACCCAGTGAAGGACATAAGCGCGACCGCTCTGAATCTGGAGACTTAGCACCGGCCGGCAAGCGCGGCGCCAGGGAGTGCAGCGGTGAGCCTGGACGCAGAACATCATCAGCGTTGAAAGGCAGGAACTTTAAGGAGCACCTGGACGAAGCAATCGAGGGACTGGAGAGCCGCATCACTCTGTCGATCTCCAAAGACCTCCACGAGTTCCGCGA
Organism: Chirona hameri; assembly: GCA_036785665.1. Classification (NCBI taxonomy): domain Eukaryota; kingdom Metazoa; phylum Arthropoda; class Thecostraca; order Balanomorpha; family Balanidae; genus Chirona; species Chirona hameri. The sequence goes on along the minus strand of JAXIVJ010012771.1, from coordinate 37,807 downwards.
GTCGCTCACAGCAGCGATCGACAAGCTGAACGACCGGGTGAAGGATTTAGAGCGACATGTGGAGGAGAGGGACGGCGTCATCGAGGAGCTGACAGACGAACTGCGAGAGTCAAGGTCGGAAGTTTCTGCTCTCCAGAGTCGCGTGGAAGAGGCCGAGATTAACTCGCGCCTACCGTGTCTTGTCCTGTCCGGCGCGGCCATGGCGTCCCGACGCGTGCCCCGCCTGGAGCCGCCTCTGCCCGCGCAGACAGCGCCTGCGGCGGCCGAATCTCGGCCGGCCGCGTCTGCTGTGCCGGCTGGCCCCGGTCAAGGCCAGACCGCCGTGACGTCACAGCCAGCTGATCGCCAGGTCGGCAGGGACGGAGCGAGTCCGGGCGTGTCAGCCCAGGCTGCTGGCGCTGACAGGCGTGATACCCGAGGCCCGGGTCGGCTGGCCGCTCGTGGCGGCGGCTGGGAGGAGCGTGACGACGTGAACGCTCTGATCGTGAACACTCTTAACCAGTGCTTGTCAGGGCTGAACCTCTCAGCAGCTGATATAGATCGTGCGCATCGTCTGCCAGGCCCCAACAATCGTGTGATTGTTCGTTTCCTGCGTTCGGGGCAGGGCAGTATTCGCGAACAAGTGATGACGCGACGTCTTGAGCTGCGCGGCAGGGATCTCTTCGTGAACGAGTCGCTGACGAAGCTTCGGAGCCTGATCTTCCGGTCCCTTCTGGCCGCCAAGCGCGACAAGAAGTTATACACTGTGTATTCGCGCGGCGGTCAGGTCTACTTCAAGGAGAAGCAGCACGGTGTGGGGATGAGAGTTGACTCACTGCAGCGAGTGCGCCAGCTGGGGTACACCGTGAGCGAGCGCTGAGGTTTACCGAGTGCCACGTTCTCTGGGAGACTCGAGTGGTGACGGTCTCAGTGATGACCGACTCGGCATACCGTCACAGCTGCTTCTGGCCGAGGTGAGACTTGAGCTGAGCCAGTTTTTCTTCTATGGAGCACCGACTGCTTTCCGAGGTAAAGTTGCGAGCTTCATGACAACTGTGTTCTGAGTTTGAGTTATCGCGTTATCTTCAGTAACATATTGTTTAAGTTTTGCTTTGCTAGTAACTGCTTGTGATGTCCTGGTGCAGCTAGAGTGCACTTACCATCGTCAGACTGTTGATTGTGTTATTTGCTGTGTTTGAGCCTATCACGATATTGAGTGATCACTGTTGATTGCACCCGCGTATAATTGTTTTGTTGAAGCTTGCAGATAGCATGTATATTATATATTGTCGTGGCTTGGCTCAGAAGGCGTCTTCGTCTTTAAGTTTAGAGGTCCCGTGATCTGGTGGTGCACACTTCCTGATACTACTTCCTGTTACACTAGATATAGATAGCGTTCGTTGCTTAGTCACTGTCGACACGAGTATTGCGTAAGCTGTTCCGATTGTATTTTTCACTACGTTTCCGAAAATTAGCATTTATAGATGTTGCAGGCTCCGCGTACCTGTTTTTCTTTCTTTGCCATAACGTTTGGTTCGTCTTTTTTGTTTTACATAACTGCACAGACCCACTCACAGGTGCACCCTCTCGCACACGCACGGACATCTCTCGCACAACGCACGCACAGGAATATACGCACGCACACATGTGCACGCGCACGCGCACAGGCACAAGTACACGCACACACGGCGTCAGGCACGAGCTCACAACATTCCTGCCTTCAATCTGCTTGTATACATGTTTTCCATTTCCAGGTGTGAACGAGGTTCACACAGTTTAGTTCGAAATGACTGAGTTAACATTAACATCAATGAACTGTAGAGGCCTGGGTGATTTAAAGAAGCGTAGAGACGTTTTGCATTTCATGAAAAACCAAAGCTATGATATTTTGTTTCTTCAAGATACCCATCTTACTAAAGAGTCGATTCCTTATTTTAACAGCTTGTGGAAAGGGAAAAGTTACCACTCATGCTACACGAGTCGCAGTCGAGGGGTATGCATCATGATTAAGAATAGCCTACAGCATGAACTCATTAAAGTTAAACACTCCGACTGCGGAAATTTCATTATCGTTGTATGCAAATTAGGTACACAAACCTACTTAATGGCTAACATCTATGGTCCTAATGACGACGATCCCAATTTCTACCGCACCCTTGCCAATCATTTGGAGTCATTTCAAACCGATCATACGATTATAGGAGGAGATTTTAATTTTGTAATCGACCCTAAAGTTGATTCATTCAATTACGTTCGTGAGTATAATATAAATGCAAAGCAAGTTTTCTTGAATTTCACAAATGATAACACGTTAGTAGACATATGGAGAGTACAAAATCCGAATAGGTTAGAATACACTTGGTCGAGAAATAATCCTCTAAAATGCGGTAGATTAGACATGCTTTTCGTAAACGCTCAACTTATATCATCTGTGTGCGACGTGATAATCAAACCAGGATATAGGACAGACCATAGCCTAGTGGTAATGACAATGAATGTAGGAGAAGTAGAAAAAGGTCCTGGAATTTGGAAGATGAATGAATCCGTTCTGCGAGATTCCGAGTATATAAACCTTATAGATATGACCATAAAAAGCACCGTCTTTCAATATGCAATTCCCTTATACAATGAGGAATACGTAAATAACGCTAGTAATTATCCTGATATACAATTAACAATCGAAGACGGCCTGTTCTACGAAACACTTATCATGCTTATTAGAGGTGAGACTGTGAAATACTGTAAGAGAAAGGCTCGCAATCGACGAATGAAAGAAAAAGAACTACTCAATAAAATACAATCAGCATATACCTTATTTACTAACGACACATGTGATGTAAATGAGCAATTTCTACACATAGCTAAGGAAGAATTAGAAGAACATAGGAGACCATACATAGAGGGCTTAATTGTACGGTCAAGAACTCAATGGCATGAGGAAGGAGAAAAAAGTACAAAATATTTTCTATCATTGGAGAAAAGAAACGCATCTAGAAAATCCATACAGTACATACAAAACGAAGGCCAAACAATCACAAAATCAAACGCGATTCTGTCACTTTTTACTCAGACATTTCAGGATAAATATTCTGTACCGCAGGTAATCGAGCCTGACTCAATTTTCATCCGGAGTAACGTCAGAGAAACATTGAATGAAAGCGAAAAATATGCGTTAGATACAGATGTAACCCTTCAGGAACTAACTTCAGCACTGCAGGGCATGAAAAAGGGCAAAACTCCTGGCAGTAATGGGTTTACTGTAGACTTCTTTCGATGCTTTTGGAAACAGTTGGGCGTATTCTTACACCGAGCATACATATTCACTTCGTTACAAGGAGTAGCACTGCCAACACATCTAGAAAGCTTAATAACTTTAATACCAAAAGCAGGACGACCAGGCTACTCACTCAAAGGATGGCGTCCAATATCCCTTCTGAATGTCGATTACAAAATTATTTCAACTGCCATCGCCAACAGGTTTAAGAAAGTTGTTAATCGGATTATTAGTCCATCGCAATCAGCCTACATCAAGGGGAGATATATCGGTGAGAATAGTCGACTTGTGTATGATGTGATATCACACGTGAATCAACATGATAAATCAGGTTTAATTATGGCAGCTGATTTTGAAGCAGCTTTTGAGACTGTGTCGTGGCCATACGTGAGAGCAGTTCTAAAAGAAATGAATTTTGGAAATAAATTTATCGAGATTATCAATACAATGTACTTAAACCAACATAACTTCGCTCGCATTCTCCTGAATGGCTTTTTAGGTGAAAAAATACATATGCATAGAGGAATAAGACAGGGTGACCCAGTTTCTGGATACTTATTCAACATATCCGTAGAGATACTGGCAAATCAAATAACAAATTCCGATAAGTTAACTGGTATTCAATTTGGTATCAATACAGAAGTTCGCATCAGCCAATATGCGGACGACACCATTTTGTTTCTAGACGGCTCTGAACGCTCTATTAATGGGGTAACCGAGGAGCTCTCAGAATTTTCCTCACAATCAGGACTGAAGCTCAATTGGGAAAAAACATCATGTTTGCCACTTGGTTTGCTGAGTCAACCACAAAGTTCGGAAAACAGTTCAGTAGATAAACTCAAATGGGTAAGCGAAATTAAAATTCTAGGAATATACTTTAAATGCAATATTATCAATATAACAGAGCTCAATTTAGAGAGAAAGCTCATACTTTTAGAAAACGATATTAAGCAATGGAAAAGACGTTATCTCACTCCTCTAGGGAAAATTACAGTCATAAAGGCCCTGCTACTCTCTAAGCTTGTCCATCTTTTCATGGCCTTACCGAATCCATCTCAAGCTTACATAAAGAAGATTGAACGAATGTTGTACAGTTTCTTATGGAATAACAAACCGGACCTTGTTAAAAGAATGAAAGTGATTCAGAATCAAAAATTTGATGGCCTCCAAATGACTGATTTAACATCATTCATTCACAGTTTGAAATTGTCATGGCTAAAACGGTTAGTCAATTCTACGGCTGTTTGGACAACCGTTACAAAGCTAGAACATTTAGACCCATTTAAGCTGCTTACGTATGGCACGGCACAGCTGATAGTGGTAAAGGCGCAAATGAAAAATGAATTCTGGAGTGATGTGGTGAAATCTCTTATCCAATTAAATAAAATGCTGAGCCTTCAACCAGAAAACATCATGAGAGAGCAGATATGGTTCTCAGACTATACAAAATATAAAACTTCCATTGTCCCGCAATGGAATGATCGAGGACTAAGATTTATTGGTGATCTTTTTAATACAGATAATGGAAATATACTGTCACGAGAAGAAATAAAAGTGCAATACCGAATCTCAATGACATTCCTGTGCTACGAATCATTAATCCGTAGCTTACCTAATAACGTCAGAAACGCAACACACATTTCATTCGAAAGACCGAATATTCCATTCAAGTTGCAATTTTTCTTCAATAAGCCAAATATCACTAGATATTACTATTCACTATTAATAAATGCATTGAGGAAGAAATGTGACACTACTGATGCAAAACTCAAGCAGAAATGGAACCGTGATATCGGATTCCATCAAGAAGGGAGTTTGATGCATGTTAAAAAAGCTACGAAATCCGTATATTTACTTTACCTTCATTACAGAATTATAACCAGGATTATCACAACTAATAAGTTTCTATTTACTATCAAGATATCCGACAACAGCACTTGTACATTTTGCGCGCGCGACACTGAAACAATAACTCACTTATTCTGGCAGTGTCCAGATACACAAGCATTTCTACAGAATATAAAGAGAAAACTGTCCACTGAGTACCAAATACATTTTCACTTCGGTGAACAATCGTGGTTCTTCCCACAGGAAACAGATGCACTTCAAACACTATTGATCACCATAGCAAAAGCAGTCATTTACAGATCTCGCAATGCTGGCAAAAAACCGGAAGCCTCTCATATGATGAACTTATTAAGAATTGAAGCAGAAAAAGAACAACTTGCCAGCATGCTTAAGAACAAACCTGATAACTTCGAAAATAAATGGAAAACATTAAAGCGTATCCTCCAGTAATTATTTTTGCGCACGTGCTCGCTCGTGTCCTGACGCCAAACACCCATAATCACAACCACAAGCACAACACAGACATACACACATAAACATTTACATACACGCACACAACACGCACATGCACACACTACTACTACACTACTACACACACACACACACGCACGCGCACGGGCACACACACATACGCACGCGCGCGCGCGCACACGCACAAGCCTCTTTTGTACATGTACTTGACTGCTGTGGGGTGAGTTGATTATGTTTAGGCTTATTTAGGTGAGTTGATTATGTTTAGTTTAGGCAGGCTGCTTTGGTGCGAGTCGGAGGGATGAAGCCGCAAACCGTAGAGAGACTTGACTGCTGCGTCAGAGTCAGAGAGTGCTGTGTCACGACTGTGTGCAGTGCGGTTTGTGTTGGTCTGTGTGTGTGTGTTGATTTAGATATGTGGGCATTATTGAATAAACTATCCCTTTGGTGGGACAAACAGAAAAAAAAAAAAACAAGTTAACGGTACAGTGTATGCCGACATTGCAGACCACCAAGCGGTATTCTGCACTAGTAATCTTGTCTCCACTTGTGGAATACGTCCCAACCCAATCCATCCTCACCCTAGATTTGACTATGGGCGTATTGAAGAACTTACAGCTAATATATCTGAGAAACTTAGGGGATACTTGAATATCGATGATCCCGAACTAGCTATGGCACGGCTTGTGAGTACCATTAACGACGAGACCGTCAGGCTATCTAATACCAGACCATCCAGAAAATATACGCCTATTCAACCGTGGATAACAATGGGTATCCTTCGATCTCTAAGAAAAAAGAGAAAGCTTCTGAAACAATTTAATTAACCCCTGGAAATCAACTAATAAGATGTGTTGCCTGTGCGTTGCCTGTGCGCCACGCTGGTGAACGGTCGCGGCGCCGGCGCTCTCCGCTCCCTCCCCGCGCGCCACCGCTGCCCGTCCTGTGTGAATGGACTTGAGTGATTGGTTTGTGCATGCGTTCCTGTGTGTGTGCGAGGTGAATCGGGGAACATTTTCCGTGATTGGAATCATGTGGTGGATTAGTGATTAGTGCTAACCAATTTAGGCACATTCTGGACTTAACGGCACCCGACCATCTTCGGTGGATGACGAGACCCCCGCTACACTGATTATCCAGCAATCAGCATGTACATCCGAGCATGTGCACCTTCTCACCGAGACCTGCTCCGCCTCATCGTCTTGCTGGCCGTCGTGAATTCCCTGGTGCGGGTTTTGACGCCTGGAGCCCGGCCGCCGCCGGCCCGTTCCCAGCGAACGAGCCGCTCCAGTTCAGACGACCTTGACCTCGACCGAGTCCCGGCATCAGCTGATCGCGTGCCGGCCGCAGGGTCGGTTGTACTCAGCAACCAATCAGCTGGCTCCTGTGACCGCCATCGCTGAACCAGGCGTGGCAGACGCGCGTCCGGGGCCCGGCACCGGGGGAGTAGGGGCGGCCGGCGCAGAGACGGACACTCGCCGATTCTATCTGGCCCCGGTCTCGTCTACGGGCTTCTAAACATACAATCGTTGAAGCCAAAGCTCCTTGAGCTTTCATATGTACTTCACGACCAGAATATCGACCTACTTGGACTATGCGAGACGTGGCTGAAGTCGGCCACCACGGGCCGCCTCCTGGTGCTTCCCGGGTACCGCCTCTACCGCGCCGACCGACCGGACGGCCGTGGATACGGAGGGGTGGCTCTGGCGGCCAGGGACGGCCTCAGAGTATCTCCGCTGAAGGTGACCACCGCTGCGGTGCCGAACAGCAGACTGGAATGCCTGTGGACATTAGTCAAGCCCGATTCGAGACGTCGCTTCATTTGTGGTACACTTTACCGTCCTCCCATGCGAAGTGTTGCGGATCTAGAGTCGGATTTCTTGGACCTCGTAAATCAATATCAGCGCTTGCTCATAGATCATCCTACGACTAAGATTTTAATTTGTGGTGATCTAAACTGTGACTTCTTCAAACCCGCCAGTGATCCTGCGAAATGCGTCTTGTCTGATTGTTTAGCCGACTACTCTCTTTTACAAAGTGTTACTGCGGCTACTTACTCTTCAGGTTCTCTGTTGGATGTAGTGATATCGAATTCTAGTCACTTGGTTAAACTTTGTACGGCTCGATTTTGCCATTTTAGCCCTCACAAGCTTGTGGTCGCTCGTATTGATGTTCCTCGTTTCCGTCCGCCGCGTCGTGTGGTTCGTTCTCGCTGTCTCCGCCGAATCGACCAAGCCGCTTTTAATCGTGACCTTGTCAACGCAGACTGGAGAGGGGTTTTCAATGCGCCGTCGGTTAATATCATGTGGGATAACTTTTTATACACGCTTCTGCCCATTGTCGACTCGCACGCCCCCTTACGTACCGTGCGTATCAGGAATGTCCGCGCCCCGGCAGTGAGTAGTGAGACGAAACTGCTGATGTCTCGCCGCCGCGGGGCGCTGGCGGCCGGTGATCACCGGTCAGCGGAGTACAAAGCTCTCAATCGTGCGGTGCGTTCTGCCATCCGACGTGACGCGTGTGACGATGTTCGGCGGCGGATTCGCGAGGAGGGGCGAGGCTCCATGTGGAAGGCGATCAGATCGACTGTTGACTCGGGGAAGTCTGACCGAAAGCTGCCCGATGCGCACCGGACCAGCTTAATGCGTACTTTGTCAGTGTGGGGCTGCGTGTGGCTGGAGAGGTGAGGGATATGGGGGAGACCGCTGACCTTCCGTGCCGCCTGCCGCGCGTCGGTGCCTGTGCTTTCCAGCTGGCGCCCCTGACACTGTCTGAGCTGCGGGCGGTCGTTCATGGTATGAACGGGTCAGCTGCCTGCAGTGAGGACGGCGTCAGTATCCTCTTGGTCCGCCTCTCGTTTGAGGTGATCACCGGTCAGCGGAGTACAAAGCTCTCAATCGTGCGGTGCAAAAACCCCGAAGGTATTGTAGAGCGGGCCGTTTACCAACAGCTCTACAGTTACCTTTTCATGAATCATCTCCTCGCACCCACTCAGCACGGTTTTCGTCCTTGCTACTCGACGGAAACCGCACTGATAACCATTTCTGACCACATCCTTTCCGCTAACGACCGGGGAGAGATTTCCCTCCTTTGCCTGCTGGACTTGACCAAATACTTCGATGTGATAGACCATTCCAAACTTCTGACGAAATTACAGCTCTACAGAATTGACATCTCCTGGTTTTCGGCTTACCTTCGGGACCACACCCAGAGTGTCAGCTTCACTGACAACCTGGGAATTACCAAAAAGTCTGCACCACTTCCCAATGGCATCGGGGTTTTTGCAAGGCTCTGCTCTCGGTCCGCTGCTCTATTGCATCTTTGCCAACGACCTGAGTCTGTATGCCGAAGGTTCAGTAATCGTTCAGTACGCCGACGACACTCAAATTTTGATTAGCGGCAAAAAAATCTGAATGTAAAAACGTTGTCGCTCAAATGGAGCGTACCTTGGCCTCTCTCGATGTTTGGTTCCGCGCCAGCGGACTGAAAGTAAACGCCGGAAAGACTCAGCTGATGCTTTTGGGAAGTGCTCAAAATTTGCGACAAATCCCCAGCTTCACGGTGAAATTTCGCGATCATGATCTCATCCCCGTTTCGGAAGCAAAAAACCTTGGTTTACTCTTTGAATGCACTCTCAGCTGGGACAACCACGTATCTGCAGTCACCAGGCACTGCGGTCTATCACATCTCAGGCACTCTCATCGGTCTATCACATCTTAGGAGCTACCTGCCACTCTGTTGTCTCCGAACTGGTCAGCGCCTTGGTTCTCTCACAGATCCGTTACTGCATATCAGTGTACGGCAATGGTACACAGAAAAACTTATCCCGGATCCAAAAAAATATTATCTATGCAGCAAAATTTATTTTCGGCCGCAAAAAAAAATGATCATGTATCGGATCTGTTAGAGAAACTCGGTTGGCTCAGTGCTGGCGACCTGGTGCAGTACCACACACTGTGCCTGGTACATAAGGCACGCCGCCTGGGCGAGCCGGAGGCGCTGGCCAGCGGCCTCGTCCTCGTGTCGGACACCTGTGACCGTCACACTAGGCAGGATGGTAGTCTATATGTGCCCAGGTCCCGAACGGAGATGGGCCGCCGGCGCTTCCTTAGCCGTGCGCCGCAGCAGTACAACCAGCTACCACCGGACTTGACACGGCTCCCGGTACCCGTGTTCAGCAGACACCTCAGGCGCCACCTGTGCCGGGACCTGGGCTGAGAACCTGGTCTGCCAGCGTTGAGCTTGTCTTCTTATATCTTATACGACAGGCATGTATGGAATGTGTGCGTGTGTGTCTGTTTGTGAGCATGTTTTGGACCACCCTCCTCGTATGTTTTATCTTTTTGACGAGAGGCCGTAAGAGCCACAAATTTATTGTGGATGGTTTCAATATATGTCTATGTCTATGCCTATGTCTGATATTCAGAAGGTATCGTAACACGCTAAGGTTGACGGCATGCTAAAATAAATTATTTCCAAAACCAATTCCGGAAACATGCTAGTAACCCAAAGCTTTTGTGGGCCAATTTATTTGAAGCTATCAGTAGAACTAAGAATACTGAGGGGCTTCCGAACCAATTCGAAGTTGATGGTGACCTCACAGATGACCGCCATCGCATTGCAGACTCCTTCAACACATACTACAGCAGAGTAGGCCCAAACCTCAACTCAGCCCAAGGACCAGCCAGTGCAGATCCTATGAGCCTTATGGAAGGTGTCGGGGGGACTGAGACGATGTCGTTTAGCTCTATCACGAGTTTTCATGTCACTAAAACTGTTAATAGCTTGAATGAAGTAGGTGCTGGACTTGATGGTATCAGCACCAAATTCATCAAATGTCTACTGCCAGCTATTATAACAGAACTTACACATCTGATTAATTTATGCATTACAAAATCGACCTTTCCAAAACAATTTAAACTTGCCCTCATAATTCCTATATACAAAGCTGGTACACGTACGCAGTTTTCCAATTATAGACCTATATCAATTCTACCGGTTCTGTCAAAAGTTCTCGAATCAATAATGTATGACCAACTATTGACGTTTATCACTGAATATAACGTCCTGTATGACAACCAAATTGGATTTAGGTCAAATCATTCAACCTATATGCCATTATCACTAATTCATGACTTCATAACAGCCAATATGACAGATAAAAGAAAAACAGCGGGAAATTATCTTGATCTAGCCAGTGAACACATAGTTCGACACAGTGAACAATTATATTATATTGATGAAACTCTCCAAATACGGCATTGTTGGAGACTCTCTTAATCTGTTAAGATCCTACCTCATGTCACGAACGCAAAAACTTAAATATAATGGCATAATCCCAGATGCAGTTGACTCAACCTGCGGGGTCCCACAAGGCTCCCTTTTGGGACCCCTTCTGTTTTTATTGTACATAAATGACTTACACACAGCTTGTGGTGAGGCAAAAATACTACTTTTTGCTGATGATACAGCCCTGCTATACTCTGCTCCTACATATCCTGACCTCCAAAGTGTCATATCACGTTCATTTCCCAAGATATCTGCCTGGCTACATGCCAACAGATTGTCTTTGTCAATACCCAAAACTTTTTATCAACTTTACTCAACACAGGAGACTGAAGTAAATATGAATATTCCAGTAGGAGGCGCTCACTTAAAGCGAGCTAAGACGGTCAAGTATCTCGGTGTATTAGTCGATGACAACCTGAAATTTAAAACACACATACACAAAGTGTCAGGCATATGCAGCAGAAACCTTGGTGTTTTATATAGAGCGAGATTTTTACTAAACAGAGAGCTAATAATCCTCCTTTACAATGCATTGATCTTACCCTATATAACGTACTGTTCAGTCATCTGGGGCTCCATCTACCACTCATCTCTTAAACCTATCATCACAGTTCAAAAACGTGCTATACGTCTAATAATGGGGGTTGATCCCAGAACTTCAACTTCTCGTCTTTTCCGTGAGCTCCGAATGCTGAAATTCGTTGACTTGGTTAAATATCATATGCTATTAGTTTTACATGACTTCATCACTGGTCGATCCCCAAGCCCAATTGCAGACAAACTAACCATAGCTCATGTGAATAGACCAACACGACACATACGCCACTTCCAAGAGCATACCACGACTAACGCTGGAAGCGTCACACCAAACTATCGGCTCACAAATTATCGACAATATTCACTTTATTGTGCTGGCCCGTTCCTGTGGAATGATGTCATAGCCACGTTGGTTCCGAATCTGAATGACATCCCCAGATCAAAAGCTTTGTTTAAAAAATGTGTCAAGATTATTTTCCTTGATTCATATTAAGGTACTGTATGTCTAGCTAGGTATGTACATTCGTTAATTTAGCTGCTGTTATTGATGTCATTATGACATTTTATCATTATGCTTTCAACAGTAAATCTAACTTCTTGCCTCATTATATAATACAAGCTAATGTTTGTCACTGTATTCACTTTAGTTGTTTGTAATATTTCGTAAGTGTGTAGTATTTCTTCTTTTTTATGTAACTACTGGGTCATAAGCTAGTGAGGTTCGCTGCGCGAGTGGTCTCTGGCCGGAGGAAATACGATCATGTGAGCGATGTGATTGATGACATCGGCTGGCTTCATGTAGACAGCATGTATAAGTATCGCTACCTAATGTTACTGAAAAAAATGCTGACTTCGTCTGAACCACAAAACTTTGCCGAAAGTTTAATAACTAGGCAAAGTGTGCACGGGAGAGACACCCGACAGAGTGGAATGCTTGTGACGCCCTCTACACGGACTGAGTCTGGGAGGCGTCGCTATTTGTACGGGGCTGTCGCTGAGTACGAGCTGCCGTCTGAGCTGCGTTGTTTGAATTTCGGTAGTTTTAAACTTGAGCTCAAAGAGTACCTGATGGAGCGTGGGCGTGAGACTTAGTTTTATGACTCACTGCACTCGTTTATGAGAAATTGTGTTGTGATGTGTTCTGTGTGCTCTGTGATGTGTACCTACATGAAGTATGAGTGTTGTGTCACCCAAGCCCAATTATTTTAGCGTGTTTTGACTCGAGTCATATAATATCCGTTGCATGCAGCGGATATGCCTCACGAAGTGAAATAAAATATAAAAACAATCTTACCAATCTAGAACAGTTTGAGCCCTTATTTCACTGAGTCGTCGGCGCGAAGTACGGAGCACCGGACGCACATGACACTGCAAAATGGCGCCGGCCGCCGACTGCATCAAACACTCCAACGGAATGCGAAACTGGGCATGCTAGACCAATCACGCTGCGACTGACGGTCTATGCGCAGCCTAGACTAGTCAGGCTGCAACTAACAGCCTTGACTATAAGCACTCGGCAGTCTAGACCAATCAAAACACACACACGCGTGCCGATTCGCCGCCGCCTCCGACTCTGACGCGGACAAAGCCATAGGCGGGCCGCTCAGCGTCCCATCGCAACAGCTGACGACAAAATACCCGCCTGTATCGAGTTATAAGCACGGTGCAAAAGATGGAATACCCTCCTGTATAGTGTCATGATTTTTCTTGTACGCGTGCACCGGATATATGGTCCTGATTCTAAGGGTAGTTGTTACTCCCTGACCACGAGTCAGTTTAACTACCCGATGTCCACGGTTTAAAGTTCCGCGCTCAGAGTGTATGCAGACTTCGAAATGCAGATAGCATGATTTTGTGTGAGTAAGCATGCCTGGTAGTCAGAATACCCGAAAGCCCCAACTCCAACGTGAAGGGTGAATACGCATGAATCAGTGGCGGACCCAGGGGGGGGGGGCCGTAGGGGCTGAAGTCCTCTGCCTTAGAAAACGGCGCCCTCGGGCACCGTGGCGCCGAAGGCGCCGCGACGCCGTTCTTGCAAAGGATTTGCCGGCGCCGAAGGCGCCGTAGCGTTCTCGGGAAACCCCCAGGGCGACCTTGTGTTTACCGACAGCATCATAGCACTCTTGAAAGGCACCCTGGCATCCTCAGAAGACAGCTGGCCGCCCTCACAACGCAATATGCCGCCCTCGGAAGGCATTATGTCGCCCTCGGAAGGCATCATGCCGCCCTAGGAAAACATCGTGTCGCCCTCGGAAGACATTTTGCCGCCCTCGGAGTGCATTATGCCGCCCTCGTAAGATGTCTTGTCGCCCTCTGAAGGCATCTTGCCTCCCTCAGAGCACATTATGCCGCCCTCAGAACGCAATAGGCCGCCCTCGGAAGGCATCCTGCCGCCCTCAGAGCGCATTATGCCGCTCTTCCGAAAGCATCATGCCGCCCTCGTAAGACATCTTGCCGCTCTCGGAAGGCATGTTGCCGCTCTCGGAATTCATGTTGCCGCCCTCAGATTGCATTATGCCGCCCTCGGAAGGCATCATGTCCTCATCAGAGTCCAGAGAGCATTATGCCGCCCTCGGAAAGCATCATGCGGCCCTCGGAAAACATCTTTCCGCCCTCGGAAGACATTTTGCCGCCCTAGAAGTGCATTATGTCGACCTCGGAAGATGTCTTGTGGCCCTCGGAAGGTATCTTACCGCCTTCAGAGCACATTATGCCGCCCTCAGAGTGTAATATGCCGCCCTCCAAAGGCATCCTGCTGCCCTCAGAGCGCTTTATGCTGCTATTGGAAGGCATCATGCCGCCTTCGGAGACATATTGCCGCCCTCGGAAGGCATCTTGCCGCCCTCAGAGCGCATTATGCCGCCCTCGGAAATCATCATGTCGCCCTCGGAAGACATTTTGCCGCCCTCAGAGTGCATTATGCCGCCTTCGGAGTTCGGAAGACGTCTTGCCAGAGTTGCCACCCTCGGAAGACATCTTGCCACCCTCGGAAGGTATCATACCGCCCCAGAATGGCACCTTGCCGGCCCGAAAGCGATGCGGTGTCCCGGCGCACTCAGAATTATGGCACCCTGCCGCCTTCAGCTTCCTTCCGGCGAACGGGCACCCGTGACCTTCGAAACCAATAACACGCTTTTGCCCCCCTCCCCCCACTCCCGATAGCGCCCTGGATGGCGCCTACGAAGAGGCCTGGACCCCCATGAAATAACCGGGACACTTTTTTAAATATGCCTGGCGAGGCGTTGAAGGTGCTGACGTATTGTGCCTTTAACACTCGGGGCGACTAAAATAGCTTGGATGAATGTCCAATGTCCATGACGTCCATAGCCCCACAGAAACGTTTTCAGGTCGGTCACCGATTTTTACGCGATTTGGTCCTAAGGACTAACGTCAAAACGAACCTACTGCTTTACAAAATCAGGTCCATTTTAACCTTACTGGTCTCCTTCAAGATCAAATTCAAGGTAAAACGACGGGGAACGCTGTAGCGCCCAAAGTTACCGTCCGGTCGCGACACATTGCTCTCAAACGATTCCTTGTGGCCAGTTCCAAGATGACAAGAATGTTCAGAGTTGTGCCCCGTGACCTTCAAGGCCAAGCCCAGGGACATTTAATGTCAAATTCAGGGTCAAAGGACGGGATTTTTTCCCGTCCTTTCTATTTTCAGAATGACAAGCATTCTTGGAGTTGTGCCCCATGACTTTCAAGTTAGCGCCCAAAGTTGGGCGCTACAGCGTTCCTAGTCCTTTGACCTTGAAGGTCACGGGGAACAAATTTACTCTAATTGTCATCCTGGAAATGGGCACGGGGCATCGTTTGAGACCATTTGTGCTGCAATCGGACACAAACTTTGGGCGCTACAGCGTCCCCCGTCCTTTGACATTTAATTGTACCTTGAAGGAGACTTGTAATGTAAAAATGGTCCTGATTCTGGGAAACAGGATGTTCGATTTGATCTTGAGACCAAATGTAAAAATCGGTGAACGACGCTGAAAACGTTTTATAATCCCCCTGGATTGGCGCGACCCAATAAGAACGACTCAACTGTCGTAACACAAGATTTTGTACCTTGTTTCTCCACGTATGCAACTTAGTTTCCCGATGTTGCGACAATATATTTGTTTTGCTTCTCCGGGCTACAGAAGTTAGCTCGGAGAATTAAAACATAATGTAAATCTTGTGAATCATGTGAACCTACGTATACGTAGATCCGCAGTCGGACCTTCGATCATGGCACCAGACATTCAAAAGGGTCCCGCGCCCAGTGGCGTACCCAGGATTTACTCCAGGACGGGGCAATTTTTGCTCAGGGAGGCATACAGTACCCCCACAAAACAAAATCACCGGATTTGGCCTACACTATTTTTAAAAGGGTATATTTTCACAATTTTTCTCTGAAAAAATCAAGAAATCATTCATTTTTTCGACCAAAGGGGCATGTATAGACCTTCAGGTGGGGGGAGGGCAATTGCTGCCCCGTTTGCCCCCCCCCCCCTTGTGTACGCCTATGCGTTCCGTGTGTTCGCGGCGCCTCCTACCGGCTGCCGCCTCGCGCGTCGCTCCTCCGTTTCGTCGAGTTTTAGTGCGGATTTAAGTGTTTGTTCACAACAAGTTTTGTCACTCATCAAGAAACATATTTTGTGGATCGAATACAGTGATTTTTAGTGCAGTTGTGAGACTTGTACAGTGCAAAATAGCCTTTTTCATCTGTCGAAAATCTCCCAGAACTTCAGCCATGGCCCTTGTCGAACGGCACCGTCCTTCTACCGTTCTCTACCCAGTTCTGCTCACCAATCAGCTCGCCGGATTTACTTCTACCCGAATCTCAACGTCGCCGCCGACGATCGCCCAGACGGGGCGATCCGCTCCGGTCCCCGTCGAACGACGGACGGCCATAAATCTCCCGCCCGGCGCCCCGAGGAGGGTAGGAGGGGCGGAGTAAGGCGGCGTTACAAGGGGAGAAGGGCCGGCCGCATAGTCCAAGCACGTCGACTCCGTGCTATCTACGACGAGCACCACCATCGTCAGGACTACGGCCGAGCCCTGATCCCCCTGTCGGACCCTGGACTCGCCCCTGGCATAGAGGAGAGTCCAGTGGTCCAAACCCGGGGCAGACCGGGCCTGACAGCCGACGGCTGTCAGGAAGACTCTGGAAGTGACAGCTTCCGCCGTGTAGAGGGCCACCTGCCACCATCACAAGAACACCACGCCGATGTCAACCACCCAGTTCGACCGGATGGACCGGAGCGTCAAATGCCGACCAATCAAGATCCGCCGCTGCTTCGTGACCGACGACGTGACGAGCTTCTTCTGACATCTCTCAACGTCCAGTCACTTCTGCCCAAGATTCTCCCACTCCGTTGTGAGATATCTGACACGGGAGCAGACATCATCATCCTCTCGGAGACCTGGCTGAAGCCGCGTGTGCCCAATCGTCTCGTGGCGTTTCCCGGATATCAGCTGATCAGAGCCGACCGAGCTGGCGGTCGCGGCTTTGGGGGCGTGGCGATTCTAGCCCGCGATGGCTTTCAGATAAAAGCCCTACCCAAGCCTGAGCCTGACAACTCGACCACAAAACTTGAGACAGTTTGGGCCCGCGTGAGCGTTGGGCGTGACAGAGGCATTGTCATATGTGCCATGTACCGTCCTCCCTCACCTGCTGGCGCCCAGCTGACGGCCGACCTTGAGCAGCTTGAGTCGGAAATACAGACCGTCCTGACGGACAACCGCGGTCTTCTCGTCTTAGCCGGCGACCTCAACTGTGACTTAAGGGTGACCACTGGGAACACGCCCGGCGGTCATCTCACCAGACTGTTCCAGAAGTATTCACTGTCACAGACCATCAGTGACGCGACGTATCCCGGCTCCGGGTCTGTGCTCGACGTCATCGTTACCAACTGTGCAGACATGGTGGTTCGAGCAGGTGTGCGTCAGTGTGATTTTAGTGACCATCATTCCACTCATGCCCTGATGCGCATTCGCAAATGCCGCCCGACCCCCGTTGTAGTGCAAACCCGTAGTTGGAAATCCATTGATATGGACAGGTTCCGTGCCCGGCTCGGTGGCGTGGACTGGTCCCCAGTTTTCGTCACTGATAATGTGCAGCGGCAGAGTGACTTTTTGATCGACCAACTTACAGCCGTACTGGACGAGCTGGCCCCGGTCCGAAGAGTCCGCATTCGTAACCCCCACCCGCCACCCGTCTCCGAGGGGACCCGGCGAATCATGGCGGAGCGGCGCGCGGCCCTACGGCAGGGAGACCGCGCGCGGTACAAGGAGCTTAACCGGCTGACCCGCTCGGCTATTCAGCGCGACTCACGAGACAACATTAGACAGCGCATAGCTGAGACGGGCCCAGGTTCCATGTACCGC
Source organism: Chirona hameri (assembly GCA_036785665.1). Taxonomy (NCBI): domain Eukaryota; kingdom Metazoa; phylum Arthropoda; class Thecostraca; order Balanomorpha; family Balanidae; genus Chirona; species Chirona hameri. The sequence continues at coordinate 20,037 of JAXIVJ010012771.1, read as the reverse complement.
TGCGTGCGTCCCATCATCGCCAGCAAGAGGAGCGCCCAGACAACCACTCCCGACATCGACCCTGACACACTCAACCGATACTTCGCGGAGATCGGCACCAAGACAGCCGCAGCCGTTGCCGCGGGAAAACCGGCCGCTGCTGCGGAACTGCCGATCCGCCTACCTCGGGTGGGGTCGGACGGGTTCGCTGTCCGGCCGGTGACCGGCGCCGAGCTGCAGGACACGGTGGCCAGAATGAACAGTAGTGGAGCGTGCGGTGCTGATGGACTGTCCATGGCGTTCTTTAAAAAGTGTTGTAGTGCTATCTGGCATGTCGTTTTATGCATTGTGAACACCAGTCTAGCCACCAGCGTTGTACCAGATTCGTGGAAAGTCGCGGTTGTTCAGCCCATATACAAGTCATCGGGCTCCATCAGAGACCCTGCTAACTTCAGACCAATCTCACTCGTCCCTTGCTTGGCCAAAATAGTAGAACGTATTGTCCACAAGCAGCTGTATGCCTACTTCGATACAAACCATCTGTTCTCGTGCACACAACACGGCTTCCGACGCTTCCACTCTACCGAGACAGCACTGATAAATGTCACAGACCGGGTGCTTCAGGGCATGGATCACGGCGAAATTTCTCTCCTTGTGCTGTTAGATTTAAGTAAATGCTTCGATGTTGTCAGCCACTCAAAACTGATCCAAAAACTAGAATTCTATGGCGTAGATAGCTCCTGGTTCACAAGCTACCTTTCAGACCACTACCAGCATGTCAGATTTAGCACTCCTGATGGACGCCAGCGTTCGTCCAAGGCGGTTAGAAACCCAATCGGAGTTTATCAGGGCACATCGCTAGGACCCCTTTTGTACAACATCTTCTCCAACGACCTTAGCCTGTTTATCGATGACAATGTTAGCATCACCCAGTATGCCGACGATACGCAAATTCTCGTTACCGGACATAAACGTGACATTGCCGATCTCATTCAGCGCATGGAGTCGACCCTGTGTACTTTGTTCCAGTGGTTCACCCAAAATCAAATGAAAGTCAACTCTAGCAAGACCCAACTGATCGTTTTTGGCACTCGTCAAATGCTCCAGGACCTCCCAAAAACTTCCATCTCTGTAAACGGTGTGACTGTAGAAGAGATACCGCGTGTTAAAAACCTAGGGATAGTGATGGATCGGTATTTGTCTTTCGAACCTCATATCAACCAACTGGCAGCAAAGTGCACTGGACTGTTGATTGGTCTCAGCCACGCGAAGCATTGCATCCCTCATGATGTGCTACCGACAATAGTGAACGGACTGGTGATTGCACTGATTCGCTACGGTATCGCTGTATACGGAAACGGTACCGCACAAGCAGTGACGCGCATACAAAAACTGCTCAACTTCTGTGCGCGAGTAGTATCAGGACGGCACAAGTGTGATCACGTACGTGACGTATTACATGAGTTAAACTGGTTACCTGCCCAGGACCTCGTTATGTACCGCACACTATGTTTACTTAAAGTCATCATGACTCAGGGACAGCCGAGTGACCTTGCGCGCCACTTCCACACCGTTCAAAGTGTGAGGCAAAGATCGACCAGACAGGATGATCTACTGTCCATGCCTCGCATCAGAACCGAGTCAGGGAGGCGGCGGTTTGTTTATCGAGCCGCCCGAGCGTACAACGGCCTGCCGTCCGACACTAGGGAGACTAGTGTTGCGGTGTTCCGGAGGAGGATCACTGAACAGCTGGGTCTGGCACGGCGGCTAAAGTGCGAAATTTTTACATGTGTTTTATGTGCGATGTGTGTGAATGCTGTTTCCTCCTGATGTATCCATGTCATTAACGCGAGCACATGAAAAGCCAGCACATAGCTGGATGGGCTTGAAATATATTCTATTCTATTCTATTCTATGCCAGCGCCCTGGCGCTGGGGTATTCAGCTGAGCTGGGGGTGGAGGCATATACTGCCACCTCGTTATCTTCCGAACCAATAACCACCGCGAGACGCGTAAGGGAGCAATCGAAATCTCTCAATGAGATGCACGTAAAACATACGTGAAATGTGCAAAATAAGGTCACATGTCAGGTCACGGTCAGGTGAAATGTCAAAATCGAGGTATTTGGATTGATTTGCTATACTTTCCATTTAAAGCCTTATATTGCGACTATTATGGCACAAAGTGCTCTCAGAAGCATAATACACCTTCCGCATAAGGGAAATTGAGATTGTAAGCAAAGGTCAAGCCGTGAAGGGCAGGTCAGAATATATAACTATTGGCGAAAGGTCTACGAAAGTCATGCGACACATGTTTTATGGGTTATTTTAAACGCATAATTTGATAATAGTAGCCAATTTTACACCCTGACCCCAAATCATGTCCCTTAGGCGAAGTTCAGGTTGGCGCGGCCAGCGAAATAAAAAATAAAATGGCAGCAATGGCTATGTTAGTTGTTGGTAGTGTATCAGTTGTACATACGTATGTGATTTAGACTTCAGATGTGACGGTGTACATAATAGGGTACGTGTGGATGTATTACGTATGGATGTATGCATTTGTGGATAATTTTCGTCGGTGGCTTTCGCATAGCCAAGTGGCACGTGTTGTTTCTTTGGCTTGCAAAAAGTTTGGTGTAATATTGTGAACTCTGACGAAGCCGCAAGGCGCAATATAAATTATTTTGTCCTTTATTTCTGATTTTCGATCTTTTCTGAATTATCATGAGCACAGGCTATTTAAATATAACTTGTAAAGACATAATCACAATGATGCTCATTACAGCCATCCAATATATAAGTTCAGGTCAAAAAATAAAATAAAAATAGTTCAGGTCAGGTCAATATATAAGTTCAGATCTAAAAATTAATCGATCAAAAATTAGTTCGTGACGTCATCAAAATGGGCGGAGCATGACCTTATAAGGAGATCTGATCTAAAAATTGATTGTTTTCTTGACATTCACACCTTCAAACACCATATTACCCCTCAAAAAATGTCCATCGCCCCTGGATTTTGTTTTCTCGGTTGAAACTGCACGAATCGCGCCATCATATTTTCGTGTACTCACATGCGGAACTTTATATACTTTTGGGGTTGTAGCTACAACTGCATCCTCAAAAACTACAACCCCAATCATGAATATTACAACCCCAACATTGCCAGTGAATGCTTACCCAAGTAAATAAATACTGTAAACAGTACGCAAAACCAAAGGATTTTTCACCAAAGGATTTTTCAATAACAATCATAACAAAACAATTAATAAATATATGAACACAGAAAAGGACAAACTTTACAATGTTAGTAAAGTTTGTCATAAAACAACATTTAAAATCCAACAATAGGTAGTACAACATGTTATCCCAAAATTACTGAGAAAGACTATGTAGGTACCCAGGGGTGCAGGGTCATATTCAGTTGGGTCATAAACACTATAGAACAACTCTGCTTACTGACAAATGGGTAACATTTTTGTCAATTTCAGACACCCACAAAATGGCAATCTATAGGTGTTAACATAACAACATGAGCAAAAACAAGATTGAGTGTAGCATATTTTACATTGGGCTTAGTTCTGGATAGGTCACACATTTAACATTATAATGCACCCTTACGCGATTGGCAAAAGTTATATTACATTTTGAGCTAAAATATGTTGGTGAAATTGACACTTAATGAAGAACTTGAACAATATTATAAATATTTTGGTGTGTGAAAGACGTGAAAGCATACCAATCATCCTGAGCTGGAAAAAGACCACAAATAACCATAGACCCAAATCAAATGAGTTTAAATTTAGGATTTCCACAACCTTCAATTTTTAGCCAGACAAACATTATTTTCACAAGATATACCTGGTCATGGTGTTGAAAAGTAGAGGGCCACTTCAGTAAAAGTCATTTTAAAAGAGAATAGCCTAATCCAACATCCATCAAACAAAAACGCATGTGAAAACAGCATAAATATTGAAAGCAATATACAAGGGCAAAATAAATGTACATATTTGACATAGCTGCGTCATATTTGTCTCTTTTATTAAGCTACGTCAAATTAGCAGTAGATTGATATTCCTCAGTAGTATCAATCTACAATTTTGAGGCACGTAGCCTCAGAATTTCCTGAAACTTGGCAGGTACGTCTTCCTTGCCACGCTGACCACGAAACACGTAAAATTAGTTTGGAACGCGGGATACTTTCAGAGTTATACCGTTTTAGAGATCTACAGTTTTGAGTCCCGTCGCCTCAGAATCGCCTGCAACTTGGCAGGTAGACCATCCTTGCCACGCTGAACACAAAAAAAACCGTAAGATTAGCCTGGAACACGGGCTACTTTCAGAGCTATACATTTTTTAATTTTGAATGTCTGTCTTCCTTTATTTTGAAACGACTGCGCAGGAATTGGAGGCTTTCCGCGTCAGGTTAGCCAGATATTCAACTGACAGACACTCAAAACTTAAAACGCTATAACTGTAAAAGCATTCCAGGATAATTTTACGTTTTTCGTGTTAAGCGTGGCAAGGACAACCTACCTGTCAAGTTTCAGGCAATTCTGAGGCGCCGGACCTCAAAATGATAGATTGGGCAATATCAATCAGCTGCTAATTTTACATACATCTCTTTTATTATTCCTAAAAGGCAGGGTATTAACCCTCGCCTGACAGGCCCCCCTGAGGTTTATCTTGAATAACTTTTTACACATGCAATGCATCTTGCTAAAAAAAAATTGGCAGCTGAGTTTACAACAATTAGACGTAGGCTGTAAAACTTTAATTGAAATTGGTTGAGTAGTTTGGGAGATAATCATGTTTTGATGACGTCATGTTGGTAAACAAATGAGAAATATTTGCAAAATCGTAGAAAACAGAGTTTTGAAACAAATTGCAAACGCAATTTACCAAAGATACAAAATGGCATTCTCTTTAAAATGGCCATCTCGGATTGGAAAAATTTGGGGTTTTTGACCCCTATTTTTTTTTAAATCCCCACAAAATCAAAATTTTCAAAGATATCAGAAAAACTGGAATATATGTGAGAGTACTGAGTATGAAAAATACCCATACCAAATTTCAAAGCAATATCTTCATTTTTACGGAGTGATGGCTCTCTAAGTGTAAGCAACTGATGACGTCATTTTTTTTAATAACGTTTGACTTTTTTGACAAGATACGAACAAATAATTACCTTTTTGTATTTCTGAGCCAAAACTGGTCTAGGAACATGCCTTTTTATTTACATTTATCAATGTCTAATTTTGATGTTTTCTGCAGAGCAAAATCTCTGTTCTGGACGTGGTAAATCCGAGGTCATTCACTTGCCCTGGAAGGTCACCCGTTGACCTGAAACCTAAAAATCGTATAATGTTAGATTTTTCTCATGACAGGCAACATGCTGGTTCTTACCGCATTGCTCTAAGTTGCTTGGTTTGGAAGTTAACAGGGGGGCCCTGTCAGCCCCCCCCCCCCGTAGGGCGAAGGTGAAAAAGCTCCCGTAGGGCGAGGGTTAATCCATCACCGAAATGACCACTTTCTCATTGACTTACATGTTAAAGCATCACCATTTATTTATCAAGCTTTTATCCTAACCTAACCTCACCTCACCTAACCTCACCTCACCTCACCTCACCTCACCTCACCTCACCTCACCTAACCTAACCCTTGGAGCCAGTTTACATATTTTTAAAGAAGTCCATCGGCCGAAGCCCAAAATCCTCAAAATGATGTGACGTTTCGGTGATTTTAAGTCATTTACGGTGATAATGTTAGTAATTTCGGTGATGGGATTAATTTATTGCCTTACTAAAATAATGCTGTTTGGTTCTCGCCTAATTTGTTTGCCTTGTGCATGGGTGGAGAATCCTATAGGGCAGCCCCGGCTGCGGCCGGGGCAACTTCAAAGTTTCCCCGGCGGGGCCGGGGCAGTCACTTTTGAGAGACCTTTTTTTGCAAGACCTTAGTTATTATTTAAAAAGACTACAGAAACGCAAATATAATCCCAGCATAAAAATGCATACTTGGTACGACTATCTGTGACAAATATGGGTAAAATTGCGCTTTCGGTGCGCTTTCGAAATGGAAGGGGGGGGGGGTAGTCAAGGGAGGCTGAGCCTTGCCAATTTTGTCTTAGTGAACACCTCGGGCATGTCAGAAAACTTATATTTTCGGGGGAGGCACAGTTGGGGTCGTTATCTCCGGTCTAAAGGAGGCATATTGTCCGATCTAAAGGGTGCCGCCGGCACTCACGACCCAAGAGGCGCCACCTACGCTCGAGAGTGGCACCTTCGGTGTCCAGACGCCCAGGAGAGGCGCCCTCAATCGTGATTCCCCCGCATGTCCATGAAGTTAGCGACGGATTCGGATTCGAATTCAGCATCGAGTAGCGATTCGCTTCAAAATGTGGTGACAGGTCAATTGGGGCACGCGGATCACGAAAATGGCATTAATTTTGACATTCACGTTAATCTTAACCGAAGTTATTGTCCGATCGCCAAAATAATGGTCTCATTCGATTCCTCGGGTCAGTATATAGCCGTAGCCTTCGCAACCTCACTCGTAGCAAATGACATTGGCCCCAATTTCAAGATCAATGGCGATTGGATGATAACTTCGGGTCGTTTTGAGTCCTTTGACCTTGAAATTGAGGGTCAAGGTCATTTTCCGCGAGTGAGGTTGCAAAGGTTACGGCAGATACTGACCCGATAAATCGAATGAGACCATTATTTTGGCAATCGGCTTCTAACTTCGGGTCGTTTTGAGCCGCCCCGTCCTATGACCTTGAAAATGACGGTCAATGTCATTTGCCACGAGTGAGTTTGCGAAGGCTGTGGATATTAAGATATTAACCCGAGGATTCGAATGAGACCATTATTTTGTCAATTAGACATCGGGTCGATATTAACCCGAGGAATCGAATGAGACCATTATGTTGGCGATCGGACAATAACTTCGGGTTATTTGTCCTTTGACTTTGAAAATGAGGGTCAAGGTCATTTGTTTCCAGTGAGGTTTCGAAAGCTGCGCCTAGATATTGACCCGAGGAATAGAATGATACCATTATTTTGTTTTGCGATCGGACAATAACTTCGGGTCGTTTTGAGCCGAAGTCCTTCGACCTTGAAGATGATTATGAAGATGACCTTGAATGTCAAAATGAATGTCATTTGCGTGATCAGCGTGCCCCAATTGAACTGTTCCCACATTTTGAAGCAAATCTCTACTCGACGCTGAATTCGGATCCGATTCCGTCACTAACTTCACGGACATCTCCCGCCACGTGCCCCCCTAGGGCCCCTTGGTTGCGCCCCTGTCCTCAGCCGGGGCAACTTTGAAAACAATTATCCACCCATGGCCTTGTGAGTTGTGAGAAATATAAAATATGTTATATGTATTTTTATATCTCACTGTAATATATTAAAGGACCGGACCTGGACCATTGGCATCACCAGGAGGTGCCTTTCTTGCAAGAAATGGCTAGTTGCTGGGTCACACCATTTATGTATAACCTTAATAATAGCTACCATGAGGTAGTCTTTGCCTACTTTGACCCAACCATGATACTTTCAAATTTTTTAAGATTGCACACCTCGCTGTTGCTAAAATACGTCAGTAATGAGGTAATACCACCTATGTTCATTCTAAGGTGTTAAACTTCAATTGTGCACATACTTCGTTTTTATCATTCGTCGCTTTTACTACCCCCCCCCCCCCCCGTCGCCGACTCAATTACAACCCCAACGAAAAAAAAAAGTTCCGCCTCTGCGTGTACTTGTATGATCAGACCCCTACTTTGGCAGATATGGCCAAAGTAAGGGTCGGCGATCTCAATTGCAGCAGCCTCAGCTATCTAAATTTTTATTCTCCACCTGACTTCACGATCTAAAATTGGATTAGCCAGCTGACGACCGATCTAAAAAAATATTTCACGCTGTGGTCGTTGCGTCTCGGAATCAATATTTAGATCGTCATTTACAGTGGAATAAGGGCAATTGGCGAATCTGGTCACATGTATTATTCCGATATATTGATGGACAAATGTTCTCCAACACTTTTTAACCTCCGAGTATGCGTGTGTTGCTCCGAATTGGTCTAAGGACATAGGCCTTGCAGTTTGATACTGCATGTATGCCCAAATATGGGCATAACAAAATCGAAAAATTTATTGATCTATTTTTGATCGCCTCTCTGTAGTTTGCCCAACTGACATGTTGAGGGAAGACGTAAAATGGATGCAACATAAGGTACGGAACGTTTCACGTCAATATCTATCATAGTTTTCAAGATATTAAGAAAATCCGATAGGGGGCAGATTATTCCCCCCCCCCCCCCCATCGGGGCGCGGGTTAAGGAAGAGGCATATTTAACCTGTTTAATTGACATATTGGATTGGCGGCCCTCTGGACCATGCCACCCCTGTCACCAAGGAAATATGCAGCCCTCGGGCCTGAAGCTCCCCCCCCCCCCCCCCCCCCCCCACCTTAGAAAATCCTGGATCCGCCATTGGGCCATGAATCACTCGCTGTGCTTGGATAAACCCGGCAACGTCGGGTCAAATTGTTTTCAGTGTAGGTTACGCCGTGGGCGTATAACCGGTTTAGTTCTTGTGTGAAGTAGTGGCACGTATTCCCTTCTCCATATTGTTCATTCCTTCTACCTGACACATCAATGTCTGCAGCGTTTCCTCCGTCAGTGGCTGAAGGTCCAGCAGAGCATCCAGTATTTTTCTCACGCTTCTAATGGGCCGTTCCCACGCTCCTCCAAACTGGGACGCACCTGGCGGGTGCAGCGCCGTTCCCACGCTCCTCCAAACTGGGACGCGCCTGGCGGGTTCAGCGCCGTTCCCACGCTCCTCCAAACTGGGACGCTCCTGGCGGGTGCAGCTTCAAAGTTATTCCACGCTTTAGCATTTCGCCCTCCATGCGAGTTCGATCGTCCAACACATTCTTTAATTCCCTCTTCAGTTCTCTCTTGGCTCCTACAAAATGCCTGCCCTGGTCCGAAATGAGGGTGCGAACTTGCCCCCTGCGTGACATAAAGCGTCTATAAGCGCGCAGATGAAGGAATCCGTCGATAAGCTCTCGGTGATTTCCAAATGAACGGCTCGCATGGACATACATGTAGCGCCACACTTACGCCATAAAGGAACGTGTAAGCCTGCTACCAACACGAATCAGTCCTTCCTCTATCTATGGGTTCAAGCGGGATAATTTGCTAGCTTTCTGTACGTTTTCACCATGTAGCAATCTTACTTTTCTTACTTTTTACTTTTTGCGGAAATGCAATACACTGCACAGATTTGAGGACTGTATTCTCCGCTTCTTGAATGTCTGTAAGAGTCAGTCTCAAGGAGGTTGACTGGTCAGATGATTCGTGTTCATCCTATCTTCGCAATGCTGTTTTGACCCTCAGTATCCTAGCGACTCCTCGAACCATGCCCGTCCATGACGAATAGTGTTCAGATAACCGACTCACTGGATCTATATCTGTTTGCCTCTGAGTCGTCACGGCAACAGACACCTTCTTGATTTATAAGTCTGCACCGAAAAACAATGAGAACTTTACCTGGTCCTCGAGAGGCTCATGGGCTCTCGCGCGACCACCACATGGCAGTACCTTCTCGTCTGAGAACCTTTCTTAACCCTCGCCCTACGGGAGCTTTTTTCAACTTCGCCCTACGGGGTGGCATGGGCGTCGCCACCACTAGGGACACTAGGGACATTGTCCCTAGTAATTTTCAAATCCTCAAAATCTACTAAGGACTGTCCCTAGTCAAATTCGAAACTGCCTTTGCTGGGGTCATGCTGGGGACACGGGACATGTCCCTAGTAACTTTCAGATAGATAAACTCAACATCATCAAAAGTTGAAGTACACATGTACTTGAATTTTCCCAAATAACGTTGAGACAAGCGAGTGGCGACGCCCTTGAAGGCACAGATTTGGCCGTACGTGGTCGCATAGGCGGATCCAGAAGGGGGGGGGGGGCAGGAACCATGCCCCCCCCCCCCCAAGACGGTCAAAGGGGGGGGCCAAACTATGTTTTGCCCCCCCCCCCCCCCCAAGACAAGTCTAATGCACGCTTAAAATGTATTTTTGGAGCGTTTTTGGGCATCCTAAGAAGGAAATTTCCAGATGTTGCTTTTGTAAGTGCAAAAAAGTAAACAAAAAACTCGGCTAGTGTCCGTATACTGAGCGATTCAGTTAACACTAGATAAAATGGGATTCTGCTGAGCTCATTAACATTACGCCTATGAGCGTTGCATGGAAAGAATTGAGTTATAAATTTTTCCGACTGCACCCCGCCCCCCATCCCGCCAGGTGAAAGTAGCCTCGACCTTAAGGTATCAATGTGTCCCTAGTAGTTTTGAAACCGTGGCGACGCCCCTGCGGGGTGGGGCCTGCCAGGACCCCCCCCTGTTAACTTCCAAACCAAGCAAGTTAGAGCAATGCGGTGAGGACCAGCATGTTGCCTGTCATGAGAGGAATCTAACATTATGCGATTTTTAGGTTCCAGATCAACGGGTGACCTTCCAGGTCAAATGAATGACCTCGGATTTACCACGTCCAGAACAGCGATTTTGCTCTTCAGAAAACCTCAAAATTAGAAATTGATAAATGTAAATAAAAAGACATGTTCCTAGACCAGTTGTGGCTCAGAGATACAGAAAAGGTAATTATTTGTTCGTATCTTGTCAAACAAGTAAAAAAAAAAATATGACGTCATCAGTTTCTTACACTTAGGGAGCCATCACTCAGTCAGAAATGAAGATATTGCTTTGAAATTTGGTATGAGTATTGTCCATACACGGTTCTCTCACATATATTCCGGTTTTTCTAATATCTTTGAAAATTTTGATTTTGTGGGGATTTTTTTTTTTTTTTTTTTATTTTAGGGGTCAAAAACCCAAAATTTTATAAATCTGAGATTGCCATTTTAAAGCAAATGCAATTTTCTATTTTTGGTGAATTGCGTTTGCAATTTGCTTTAAAACTCTATTTTCTACGATTTTTCAAATATTTCTAATTTTTTACCAACATGACGTCATCAAAACGTCATTATTTCCCACATTTCTCAACCAATTTTAAAGAAATTTTTACAGCCTACGTATAATTGCTGTAAACTCAGCTACCAAAAATTTCGCATCGCATGTGTAAAAAGTTATTCAATAAAAACCTCAGGGGGGGGGGGGGGTCCTGTCAGTCAGTATCCCAGCTGAGAACCCTTACCCCTCCCCGTAGGGCGAGGGTTAAGGGTCCTCGAACTAAAATTTCACAACCATATCAATGGAGAACTTCTAGAGGTTTGGGGGGATTGCCAGAGCACCTCGTATAATCTCGGAGAACACTTCTGATATTCTTTCGGTGAAAGTTTGAGACACCATCGTGGTGTATCCGGCGTCTGGAAATGAGAACCCATGCAACACCCTGAACCCACCTTCACCATTGCTTAACCCTATTTGTAACAGGCTCCTGGCTACCCCTATTTGTAACAGGGGGGGGGGTTCCGCCCCCGGAGATCTCGAGATCTACCCGTCCGATTTTCAAACATCAAACCGGGGTTTGATTCCGTTCAACGCCATCTACATTTCTAAACAAAATAAAGCAATCAAAAATGTTTGATAGGGGGGGGGGCAACGGGGGGCAAAATCTACAAATTTTAGAGGTATTTGTGATCCAACACAGCTATCATGTTTATGAACCGATTTTAACGCAACCAATGGAGATCGATAGAGATTTAATTGGAGATTGATATCTGGCGGTGACTCTTGAAAATGAAAAAAATCATAGGCGTGTACAGGTCACTCAATATGGGGGTGAAGTAAATGCTTAATAAAACCAATTTCTATGTTGTTTTTTATAAGTGAAATGGTGTGTTATTGTGACATTAGACAAAACAGTTATAAAGCATATTTGTTTTTGCCATAGGCGGTACCAGGTTAGTTAAAAACGGGAGGTCAAATAGGAAAAAATATTAACCGCAGGCAAGTTGCTACCCAGCACTAAAAATAAGTTACTGGTCGTAGATAATTCCTTTTTGCATGTTGTACTTCATCATAGGCGTATCCAGGATACAAACAGGGGAGGCACAAGACCTTGCGATAGGGATGTTATTAGCTATTATGATACTAACTAGTCAACAGTGACCATTTCACTTACAACTTCAATTCACATTGCTTACCCCACTTTTTACCCTACCTGGACTCGCCTATTATCTTACCAGTAAAACGCCTTTTTGGGCGATGACCGAGCGGGCGCGCACTCGTAAAGCTAAAACAGGTTTGAAATATGAAACGGTACGGCAGCACACGTGGTAGTAACACATAGTCCTTGTAGTCCTTTTAGTCCACCATAAAAATTGCTAGGTTTCCATGCATGCCAACATAAAAATTAAGTTTTATTAAATTGTACATGATCTCCTTTCTCGAATCCGCCAAAAGGGAGTACGACCTGAACGCTGCATGCTTCAGCGTATAAACAAACGAATGCTTAGATAAATCAAGCCATTTTTTTATCAAGAATTATTTTTGTTCATTTCGACGTCTACGGGTGCCACGCGCTGTGGTACTACTCCTATCAGAAGGCACCATAACCAAATCAAAATTGATTTCCTGTTCCTATCCAATGGTGAAAACCCGATCTCAATCGGAACAGTGGTTGCAAAGTTATTAGCTTCCGAAAATCGTCTGTATGGCCGGGTCGGGCTGGGTCGGGCCGGGTCAAATGTAAATTTGTCTAGTAAGTTGACGAGAAACCTCACGGGCGCTTCGCGCCCGCTCGGTAACTAACCGTCTATTGCGCCGTAATCATGGCATATATAAAAGTTTTTGAGGATGTAGATACATTCATAATGAATAACATGGAATACAAATATTCATCCTGAACGTTCACGGTAATTGTTGTCAAATATCTCCCCTCCGCCATAGCAAAAGCATTGCCGCGCTGATGCCCTCTCCGCTGCGACGCTAGTGTCGCCTGAACCGAGAACGGCTGCCGAGCGACGCAGTAGCTGGAGTAGTTCGTGTATACTTATAGAGGTCAATGATGTATATCTGTCCTCGTTTGACCTTGTGCGGCGGGAGCTGGGAGCTGCGGCGGCGGCGGAGGCGGCGGCGGCGGGGCAACGGGTGGTGGCGGGAGGGCGGCTCAGTCGTGCAGCGGAGGCAGGGTCGTGTGCACGTCGCGGAGCTCCTCCGCTCCTCTCCGTCTGCGCCATGATCGGTGCTGTTCTCTCAGTGCTGGGCTCGGTGCTCACATGGATCTTCACTCCTCTGCCATTGGCGGTGCTGGCATGCGCACTGGCGGCCGTCTACTATTTGATGACGAAGAACTACGGGTTCTGGGCGGCGAGAGCCGTGTCAGGCCCGACACCCACGTTCCCCTACGGCAACGCGTACGGTCCACCGTTAGCTGACTTCCTTGGTTTCGAGGATTGGATCTACAACAAGCAGGGAGGGAAGAAGTACTGCGGCTACATCGAGATGATCAAGCCGGTGTTGTACGTCGGTGACCTCGACCTCATCCTTGCCATCACCATCAAGGACTTTGAGTACTTCACCGACCGTCGAGAGTTTGTCCTCAGCGAGGACCTCACAAAGATGTTGTTTGCTCTGAACGGGAAGGAGTGGAAGGATACGAGGGCAGTGATGTCGCCCACCTTCTCGTCCAGCAAGCTGCGGGCGATGCACCAGCTTTGTCTGGATAATGCCGCCAACCTCACAGATTACGTGCAGAGTGAAATGAAGCGGGCAGGAGAGATCGAGCTCAAGGACTGCTTCGGTCGCTTCACCATGGACAACATCGCCTCCTGTGCGTTTGGTGTCAACTGCAACTCTTTCAAGGACCCCAACTCTGAGTTCGCAAAGAACGCTGCCTTGCTGTTCGTGGCGCCGAAGGGCTACGCTGCGGTCAGGCTCACTTTAGTGATGATGCTGGGCAACGCAGCCCTGAAGTACCTGCCGGACCCCCTCAAACATACCAACCAATTCTTCTCACGGGTGGTCAACCGCACCTTGGCACAACGCCGCACGGGTGACTCACGCAAGGATTTCCTGCAGCTGCTCCTGGATACGAAAGACGAGGACGGCAACCGCGTCCTCACTCCCTCCAGCATCGTCGCGCAGTCGGTACTGTTCTTCATCGTCGGGTACGACACGACGGCCAAACTGCTGACGTTCGCCGGCTACTGCCTGGCCACCAACCCCGACGTCCAGGAGGCTGTGCACGCTGAGATTGATGAAGTTCTGGAGCGCCACGGCGGCCAGCTGACCTACGAGGCCGTCAGCGAGCTGAGTTACCTGGACCGGGTCATCTCGGAGACGCTGCGGCTGTACCCACCGGCTATTCGCATTGAGCGCCAGTCCAGCAAGGAGTACACCCTGCCGGGCACCAACCTGACGCTCCCGCGCGGCTCAATCATACAGATACCTGTCTTCGCCCTGCACCGCGACCCAGAGCACTACCCGGACCCGCTGCGCTTCGACCCGGACCGCTTCCTGCCCGAGCAGAAGGAGAAGCGCCACCCATGCGCCTACATTCCGTTCGGCAGCGGACCGCGCAACTGCATCGCCATGCGGTTCGCTCTCTTCGAGGCTAAGGTGGCGCTGGTGGCTCTGCTGCGGGAGACCCGTCTCGAGCCGGGACCGCGCACGCCCTCGCCGCCTATGCCACTGGCCAAGAGCACATTCCTGCTTTCCCCTGACGGTGACAAGGCCTACCTGCGCGCCGTGTCGCGCAAGTAAAGAAGCCTTACTGATGCTGCTGCTATTGCTATTTCTGGAGGAGGAACTGATCCAGAGGCGTAGCTGTTGCTGTGATTGTGAGGTGATTATGGTTACGCAGGGTATAAATATATCGCCAGTGGTTGAATAATTGTTTCCAAGCTAGGTATGTGTTACTGCTGATCGTCCCATACCAAAGCAAGAAAGTGAGAGATGCGTCGTTATGCCTATATAAAGTGTTTACAGAAAAAGATCGACTAAGGCATAGCAGTGGAAGATTGCGAGGTTTAAAGGGAATAGTTCACCTTTAACATGGGGTTTTGAACTGAGATAGAAGATTTGTAGAGCAGATCGAAAAACGGGTTGTGGTGAAAGAATTACCTCGCTACGCTAAGTAATTTCGACACAGGACTAGTGGGCCCCTTTTAGAAAAAGTTGTATTTCCCCGAAACTTGTTTCGGGTCCTGACAGCAGTTGTTTACGTTAAAAACAGCCTGCGTATAGATGCATAAAGTCCGTCGTTACTGTGTCCAATAGTTTTCATATCCAAGCTACCATATGCATGACGTCATAATCGTCATGAAGTTGTTTAGGGCCATGAAGGAAAAAAGGGAAACATGCTGATTTTTAACGGATTTCCATCTATCGTCCAAACAAATGCCATATTCTTTTTTTCAGCTCGAAATACCCCGTATAGACAAATTTCAAGACAACTCTCAAGTTTCCAAGTGTCAGTTTTGATTGGATTTGCAATTAAAAATTCCCAAAAGATGCTTCATGAAAAGACGCATTTTTGATGGGTGGCTATTCGCAGTACCTACAATATATCGATTGAATGTTGACAAGGTTTGCATTTGGTTAACGTTGACTTGCGTTGAAGGGATTATACGGGTTTTCCCAGAATAATTGAGTTACATTGTAAAGCGTACGTATAAAGGTGGTAGAAGTCCCACGGTAGCCACATTTTTCTGAAAATGACCTCTTCTGCACGTAAGGACATTCCAAAGTGCGCGGTGATGCCACGGCGTATTTGGTCCTATTCATTGCAGTTTACTGCAGTTCACTGCATTCACTGCACATCCACACATTTATATACATCCACCACACACACACACACACACACTCACACACACACACACACACACACACACACACACACACACAACAACAAACAACAAACACACACACACGCACACACGCACACGCGCACACGCGCACACGCGCACACGCGCGCGCGCACGCACGCACGCACGCACGCACGCACGCACGCACGCACGCACGCACGCACGCACGCACGCACGCACGCACGCACGCACGCACGCACGCACGCACGCACGCACGCACACACGCACACACGCACACACGCACACACGCACACACGCACACACACACACACACACACACACACACACACACACACACACACACACACACACACACACACACACACACACACACACCGATGAACACACATATAAACACATCTATGGGTAGGTATATCACATTTGTTATGCACCTACACATGTATGGGTATGTGTTCACACAACGTCACTCCAACTCTACTCATTCAAGGTCATAGTGCAAACATTCACACAACGCGACCTATATTACTCGTGAGTCGCGACCCAGCGAACGAGGTTGTTTGCGTTGTTTACATATTCTGATTCATGGTTAGACTTTTGCCGGTATGACGTCACAACTCGTTTTGGTGACGCAAGATTCTTGTGACGTCACATGTAAAAAGATGAATATATATATTTGTTTTCCTCAAATTACAAGCAATTGCTACTTTTTCTCGCAAAAAGGAATGCCAGAACCGTAATCAGGACACTCTTTGCAATCATTCCACTTAATTTTCCCTAGGTACACTATTCCCTTTAACCCTATTTGTAACAGGGGGGGGCGAAATTCCGCCCCCCCCCCCCCCTCCCCTCATGTTTTTCGCAGATATCTCCAGAACGGCTGGCAGCAGGCTCATGACATTTCGAGACTTTTCTCACAACATATTTCCACATGTGGAATCAAAATTTTGAGTTTTTAACCTGAACAGAAGCGGTCCCAGGGCACGTTTTTGGAAGGGTTCTGCGGCGACATTTGGCGATAAGACTGAAATGCGATCTTCACGGTTTCCTCCTAATTGTCTCAAGTATGAAGGAGTTACATCGGTTTACAATGATTGAAGCAAGTGCAAATTAGTTGATGTTAATGATATATCATACAAATTGCATGGCAGAGGCGGTTTCAGGGGCTTGAAAAGGGGAGGTTTCCATGAAGTATTTAATGCTTGGCGGGAAGCCAAAAGAGCGATGTAAGGGGCATTTATAGCTATCAAGATGTAAAAGATAGTTTCCTCTTCATTATTTGCATAATTTATTACATATAGAGTTGCAGGGGCGTGTTCAGGCACATGAAAAGGGGGATTTCTGGCATGGTGATGACGATATTCCAACGATTACGGCGCCATAGAAGGTTAGTTTACATTGATGTATGCACATATTAGGCCAGGAGAGAGAAAGAAGTAAAAAAATATGCAGAGGCGCGCTCAGGAATGGAAGAAAGAGGGTCATATTATTGCAGGGAAACTAAGAGGCATGGGCCTACAATGACATAAAATACTGCAGTTCTCAGATTATCATGCACCCAGGCTACTCTACGAACGATTATAAGATAATTGGCAAGTCCAGGTAGGGTAAAAAGGGGGGTAAGCAATGTGAATTGAAGTTGTAAGTGAAATAGTCAATGTTGAATAGTTAGTATCATAATAGCGGATAGTATACCTATCAAAAGGTATTGAGCCGCCCCAGTTTGGTTCCGGGATACGCCTATGATGAATTACTACATGCAAAAAGGACCTATCTACGATCAGTAACTTATTTATAGTGCTGGGTAGCAACTTGCCTGCGGTTTATATTTGTTTTCCTATTTTACCTTTTTTCACTAACCTGGTACCGCCTATGTCAAACAAATATGTTTAATAACTGTTTTGTCTAATGTCACAATAACACACCATTTCATTTATCAAAAAACAACATCAAAAAATGGTTTTATTACGCACTTACTTCACCCCCAAATTGAGTGACCTGCACACGCCTATGATTTTTGAATTTTCCAAAGTGACCGCTATATATCAATCTCTAATTCAATATCTATCGATCCCCATTGATTGCGTTAAAATCGGTTCATAAACATGATAGCTGTGTTGGATCACAAATACCTCTAAAATTTGAAGTTTTTGCCCCCCCCCCCCCCCTCCCTGTTGCCCCTCTATCACAAATTTCAGATTTTATATTTTTCAGAAACGTAAATCGTGTTGAGGGGAATCAAACGCCGTTTGATTTTTGAAAATCGGACTGGTAGATCTCGAGATCTTCTGGGGGGGGGGGGGGTGCGGACCCCCCCCCCCCCCCCCCCTGTCACAAATAGGGGTAGCCAGGAGCCTGTTACAAATAGGATTAACTGAATAAGTTGTTTAAATCAGTTCTTCATGCAGAATAAAGCAAAATCTGATGTGCATTTTTTTACTTCTATCAGACCTAGGATTTGCCCTAAAGCCAAATTTTTTGTTGTTTCTCAAACCGCCAGTGCAGCCGATAAGACGGGGTATACTGAAACCCGAGCCACAGCCGGTGGCGACAGCCTCGAGAAAGACATTTTAAATAAGTCCACCGTTCCATCACATGGACAACCCCTGCACCTAACAGACACCTGATCCCTCTCGACAACCGTGTTAGAGGGATAAACGGCCAGGGCGGCATGGGAACATGTGAGTCATGGGAACATGTGAGTCGCCGAAGAACACCTAATGTCGGGAACGTCGAGAGGAAGATGACGAAGCCAAGCTAAAAAGGGATATACTGACGGTGAATGGTCGGCTCAATGCACACAAGATACACAAGACCTTCAACCACACTTGACTTTCAGACGTTCGAGAGCACCGGTCACTGAAGAGCCCTGCGGAGGTGCCCTGCCATGGGCGTCATATAACGGCAGCAGTTGCGGCGCCATTAAATCCTAAAACACTTCCACCGCCGCCACAAGGCACGCTGCCGAGATAGCTCCTCGTGAAATAGTTCTGAATTATAATTAAAATAAACAAACGATTTGTTTTTGTAACGATAAGGGTAATAGACAATACAAACACTGACTTAGATGTAGTGATCAAATATTCATTCAACACATTTGTGAGAGACAAAGTACCTATATAATCGACGGGCTGACGAAGTTCAGTGAGGCCGGCCTCCTGTCTCACCGAAGCGTGGTGAAGTGTTTGACGTTATCTAAATGCTGGGCAGTGGCGGACCCAGAGGGAGGGTCCCTTCAGCATCGAAAGGGCTGTCACGAAAGGGGTCCTCTAGAGTCATTCTGATGTGGAGAGGTCTATTCGGACCCTTAGAGACTCCATTCAGCCTTCAGAGGGCACATTCCAGCAAATAAAGGGACCATTCCGTCCTACATAGGGTCCAGCCTCGCCTAATAAAGACCAATCTTGACCTACTGAGGACCTATTTCGGGTAGGGTCCACCAAGTTCGCGGAGACTCAACAAAGCCTGACGGGCCAACTATTGCTGCGTGGCGTGGCCTGCGTGGCCCTTGAACGAATCCTGGATCCGCCACTGATGCTGGGCGATGAGTCTGCAAGAAGGGGCGTCGAGCAGCATCACGTAACAGCCATAACAGCCAGATATAACCGGTTTGCGATGTACCGGCTCCTCGGCCAAGAGGCATATGAGGGGACCACCCATGCCCTCTGACCAGACAGCCCAGGGTCCTCTCAGGGGTGGGGGGGGATGCAGCATTCCGGCGTTGGTCTCTAAAGCTTACCCACACGACGCACCTACCGAGTAGAGCCCATCCACTCCAGGGCTCTACTCGGCAAGTGCGCCGAGTGGGCATAAGTTTTCGAGACCGATGCCGGAATGCTGCATCTAGTCATGCCATTTGACATGATAAACGAAGGCCGGACTCTGGCGAGTTGCCGAGATCAGCCCAGCTAGTGGCTAGTCAAAAATCCAGTCATACGTGGGATAGTCCTGCTTTATTTTGCAAACGTATTGGAGGTGAAAGCCCTTCCGTCTTTCCGCCAAGAGGGGTTTCCCACGCATCCGCAAGAAGGCTGCTTTGCGTGAATTCCGAAAAGCACCAGTAGCTACTAGCTAGTCGCACCCACGTGTGCTACACGGCCTTGTGGCATAAGAGCTAGCGCTATAAGAGCTAGCGACATTAGAGCTAGTACGTTTGGGCTAGTGCCACAAAAGAGCTAGTGATATAAGAGCTAGTGCAAACATAGCTAGACGCATAAAAGAGCTAGTCTAAAGGACTAGCCGAGCAAATACCTAATGGTCAACC
>JAXIVJ010012770.1:0-39268 GCA_036785665.1 Chirona hameri | reverse complement strand
GCATTTGTATTTGTATTTGTATTAAGCAATTAAAACACTCTCCATTTTACAATGGCTATTCCGAGTGTCGGGTCAGGGTCAAGAAGAGAGACATGTTAAAAAGACACTCGGTATACAACACACAATAAGATCAGATGAATATAAAAGTACACACACGTGCTATAGAAAATAAAACACACACACACACGCAGTCACACACTCATTTTCCTCGCTTCACACAACTAAAAGTTCGGACACCGCACGCTTAAAACCCCCAGGGATGAATCGCGAATCTCCAGCGGGAGGCGGTTGTATACCTGCGCCGTACAAAAAAGTAGACGCCGCCTGCCTGCTTCGGTTCTCGTTCGCGGGAGAGCCAGATCCTGCCGGGTGGTTCGAGAGCAAAGAGCAGAGTTGTCCTGAAGCTGAGAGGAAAGAGCCACTGGTTCTCCGGTGTAGCGAATTTTGTGTAGAAAATTGAATGAGTGAGTTCGTACAACTGGTGGGTGGTAGCCCAGCCCAGTTCGTCTCGCATGTCCGATATGTGGTCGAATTTGCGTCGGCCACAGACAACGCGCAGCGCAAAATTGAGGATCTTTTGGAAGCGCTATATATTTTTCTCTGACCCGTTTCCAAAGACAGCAAGACAGTATCGGACGTGCGAGAGGGCCAAGGCATTGACCAGAGTGGGAAGAAGGTCAGGCGGGATCTGATGACGCACGTGGGACAGGCCGATGAGGATACCGTTGCATTTGTTGACGAGAGCAGACACGTGAGAGTCCCAGGTGAGGTGCTTGTCGAACCACCACGCCAAGGTTCCTCACCGTAGGGCCCTCACAGATCGTACCCTCGCGAAATCGAATGGAGATCGGGACTAAGCCACGATAATTCTGACGGGAGCCAAATACGATAAGTTTGGTTTTGCCGGTGTTGACCTTCAAACGTGGGAGTGGAACCAGGCATCCAAAGAGTTTAAAACCTGTTCCATTGTAGAAATAAGCTGAGGGAGGGAAACTTTTTTGCCAGAGAGTAGAATTTGGGTATCGTCAGCATACTGCACCACGTGCGCCTCAGGGGCAAAAAGGGGGAGGTCGTTGGCGTAAATCTGGAAAAGGAGCGGGCCAAGTGAGGTGGAACAAAGACGGACCAGCGCACGCTCAAACCACGGTAAAACCACGGTAAAACAACGGGTTTACCGCAGGCGTGACCTGGGTGCAGCACTGCCGGGGTGGGAGCCATACCAGAGGTCCCATACTGCCGGGGTCGGAGCCATACCAGAGGGTCAAGACTGCCGGGGTAGGAGCCATACCAGAGGTCCCACACTACCGGGGTAGGAGCCATACTAGAGGTCCCACACTGCCGGGGTAGGAGCCATACCAGAGGTCCCACACTGCCGGGGTAGGAGCCATACCAGAGGTCCCACACTGCCGGGGTAGGAGCCATATCAGAGGTCCCACACTGCCGGGATGGGAGCCATACCAGAGGTCCCACACTGCCGGGGTAGGAACCATACCATAGGTCCCACACTGTCGGGTAGGAGCCATACCAGAGGTCCCACACTGCCGGGGTGGGAGCCATAACAGAGGTCCTACACTGTCAGGGTAGGATCCACATCAGAGGGTCAAGACTGCCGGAGTCGGAGCCATACCAGAGGTCCCACACTGTCGGGGTAGGAGCCATACCTGAGGTCCCACACTGCCGGGGTGGGAGCCATACTAGAGGTCCTACACTGTCGGGGTAGGAGCCATACTAGAGAACCCACACTGCCGTGGTAAGAGCCATACCAGAGAACCCACACTGCCGTGGTAAGAGCCATACCAGAGATCCCACACTGCCGGGGTCGGAGCCATACCAGAGGCCCGACACTGCCAGGGTAGGAGCCATACCAGATGGTCAAGACTGCCGGGGTAGGAGATATATCAGCGGTCCCACACTGCCCGGGTAGGAGCCATACCAGAGGTCCCACACTGCCGGAGTAGGAGCCATACCAGAGGTCCCACACTGCCGTGGTAAGAGCCATACCAGAGAACCCACACTGCCGTGGTAAGAGCCATACCAGAGATCCCACACTGCCGGGGTCGGAGCCATACCAGAGGCCCGACACTGCCAGGTAGGAGCCATACCAGATGGTCAAGACTGCCGGGGTAGGAGATATATCAGCGGTCCCACACTGCCCGGGTAGGAGCCATACCAGAGGTCCCGCACTGCCGGAGTAGGAGCCATACCAGAGGTCCCACACTGCCGGGGTAGGAGTCATACCAGGGGTCCCACACTGCCGGGGTAGGAGCCATACCAGAGGTCCCACACTGCCGGGGTAGGAGCCATACTAGGGGTCCCACACTACCGGGATGGGAGCCATACCAGAGGTCCCACACTGCCGGGGTAGTAGCCATACCAGTGGTCCCACACTGCCGGGGTAGGAGCCATACCAGAGGTCCCACACTGCCGGGGTAAGAGCCATACCAGAGATCCCACACTGCCGGGGTAGGAGCCATAATAGAGGTCCCACACTGCTGGGGTAGGACCCATACTAGAGGTCCCACACTGCCGGAGTAGAAGCCATACCAGAGGGTCAAGACTGCCGGGGTAGAAGCTATACCAGAGATCCCACACTGCCGGGGTCGGAGCCATACCAGAGGCCCGACACTGCCAGGGTAGGAGCCATACCAGATGGTCAAGACTGCCGGGGTAGGAGATATATCAGCGGTCCCACACTGCCCGGGTAGGAGCCATACCAGAGGTCCCACACTGCCGGAGTAGGAGTCATACCAGAGGTCCCACACTGCCGTGGTAGGAGTCATACCAGAGGATTCCCACACTGCCGGGGTCGGAGCCATACTAGAGGGTCAAGACTGCCGGGGTAGGAGCCATACCAGAGATCCCACACTGCCGGGGTAGGAGCCATACTAGAGGTCCCACACTGCCGGGGTAGGAGCCATACTAGAGGTCCCACACTGCCGGGGTAGTAGCCATACTAGAGGCCCCACACTGCCGGGGTAGGAGCCTTACCAGAGGTCCCACACTGCCGTGGTAAGAGCCATACCAGAGATCCCACACTGCCGGGGTAGGAGCCATACTAGAGGTCCCACACTGCCGGGGTAGGACCCGTACTAGAGGTCCCACACTGCCGGGGTAGTAGCCATACTAGAGGTCCCACACTGCAGGAGTAGGAGCCATACCAGAGGGTCAAGACTGCCGGGGTAGAAGCTATACCAGAGATCCCACACTGCCGGGGTAGGAGCCATACTAGAGGGTCAAGACTGCCGGAGTAGGAGCCATACCAGAAGTCCCACACTGCCGGGGTAGGAGCCATACCAGAGGCCCACACTGCCGGGGTGGGAGCCATACCAGAGGTCCCACACTGCCGGGGTAGGAGCCATACTAGAGATCCCACACTGCCGGGGTAGGAGCCATACCAGAGGTCCCACACTGACGGGATAGTAGCCATACTAAAGGTCCCACACTGCCGGGGTAGGAGCCATACTAGAGTGTCAATACTGCCGATATAGTAGCCATACCAGAGATCCCACACTGCCGTGGTAGTAGCCAAACCAGAGGTCCCATACTGCCGGGGTAGGAGCCATACCAGAGATCCCACACTGCCGGGGTAGGAGCCATACCAGAGGTCCCACACAGCCGGGATAGTAGCCATACTAGAGGTCCCACACTGTCGGGGTAGGAGCCATACAAGAGGGTCAAGACTGCCGGGGTAGGAGCCATACCAGAGATCCCACACTGCCGGGGTAGGAGCCATACCAGAGGTCCCACACTGCTGGGATAGTAGCCATACTAGAGGTCCCACACTGCCGGGATAGGAGCCATACTAGAGGGTCAAGACTGCCGGGGTAGGAGCCATACCAGAGGTCCCACACTGCCGGGATAGTAGCCATACTAGAGGTCCCACACTGCCGGGGTAGGAGCCATACTAGAGGGTTAAGACTGCCGGGGTAGGAGCCATACCAGAGGTCCCACACTGCCGTGGTAGTAGCCATACCAGAGGTCCCACACTGCCGGGGTAGGAGCCATACCAGAGATTCCACACTGCCAGGGTAGGAGCCATACCAGAGGTCCCACACTGCCGGGGTAGGAGTCATACCAGAGGTCCCACACTGCCGGGGTAGGAGCCATACCAGAGGTCCCACACTGTCGGAGTCAGGGCCATACCAGAGGTCCCACACTGCCGGGGTCGGAGCCATACCAGAGGTCCCACACTGCCGGGGTAGGAGTCATACCAGAGGTCCCACACTGCCGGGGTAGGAGTCATACCAGAGGTCCCACACTGCCGGGGTAGGAGCCATGCCAGAGGTCCCACACTGCCGGGGTAGGAGCCATGCCAGAGGTCCCACACTGCTGGAGTAGGAGCCATACCAGAGGTCCCACACTGTCGGGATGGGAGCCATACCAGAGGTCCCACACTGCCGGGGTAGTAGCCATACCAGAGGTCCCACACTGCCGGAGTAGGAGCCATACCAGAGGTCCCACACTGCCGGGATGGAAGCAATACCAGAGGTCCCACACTGCCGGGGTAGGAGCCATACCAGAGATCCCACACTGTCGGGGTAGTAGCCATACCAGAGGTCCCACACTGCCGGAGTAGGAGCCTTACCAGAGGTCCCACACTGCCGGGGTAGGAGCCATACCATAGGTCCCACACTGCCGTGGTACGACCCATACCAGAGATCCCACACTGGCGGGGTAGGAGTCATACCAGAGGTCCCACACTGCCGGGGTATGAGCCATACCAGAGGTTCGACACTGCCGAGGTAGGCTCCATACCAGAAGGTCAAGACTGCCGGGGTAGGAGCCATACCAGATGTCCCACACTGCCGGGGTAGGAGCCATACCAGAGGTCCCACACTGCCGGGGTAGGAGCCATACCAGAGGTACCACATTGCCGGGGTAGTAGCCATACTAGAGGTCCCACACTGCCGGGGTAGGAGCCATATCAGAGATCCCACACTGCCGGGGTAGGAGCCATACCAGATGTCCCACACTGCCGGGGTAGGAGCCTTGTCAGAGGTCCCACACTGCCGGAATAGGAGCCATGCCTGGGATCCCACACTGCCGGAGTAGGAGTCATACCAGAGGTCCCACACTGCCGGGGTAGGAGCCATACCAGAGGTTCGACACTGTCGGGGTAGGAGCCATACCAGAGGGTCAAGACTGCCGGGGTAGGAGCCATGCCAGAGGTCCCACACTGCCGGAGTAGGAGCCATGCCAGTGATCCCACACTGCCGGGGTGGTAGCCATACCAGAGGTCCCACACTGCCGGGGTAGGAGCCATACCAGAGGTCCCACACTGCCGGGGTAGTAACCATACCAGAGGGTCAAGACTGCCGGGGTAGTAGCCATACCAGAGGTCCCACACTGCCGGGATAGGAGCCATGTCAGGGGTTCCACACCGCCGGGATGGGAGCAATACCAGAGGTTCCACACTGCCGGGTATCAGGTCAGGTCGACGGCGTAAGTACATATTTTTGCGTAAGATCAAATCTGGTATTCAGGTCGAAATCTTAGCATCATACTTACGCCGGAATAGGAAACTTACGGCATTTTGCATTCAGGTTGCCAAGCGTAAGTTAGTTTGGCATTCAGGTTGAAAACTTACGCTCATTTCTAATTCAGGTCAAATATTTTACATTTATACGTAAGTGTCTCGTGAGAAAACTGCAACTCACATCTTGTGCTGACAACAACACAAAACTGCCAGAACTCTCGAAGGCCATTAAACGCATGAGCTTGTCAAGGGCAGTCGGTATCGATGGCGTCCCTCTCCATGCAGTGAAAAGGTGTTTTGCTGTTATTGGGCCTCACCTTCTTAATATCGTCAACAAATCTGTAACCACATGCACGTTTCCTAATGCCTAGAAAATAGCTCGCGTTGTACCTATTCACAAGTCTGGAGACCGATCCGATTTGAATAACTTCCGGTCTATCTCTATCCTGTCTGTTTTATCAAAAATCACGGAAGAGGCTGTCTGCATGCAACTCACGTCATATCTACAGGAAAACCATATACTGTCTCAATTTAAATATGCTTACCGACCCTGTCATTCCGCGGAGGACGCCCTAATCGACGATGTGGAGTGGATCTCAAAGATTATCGACGCAGATGAAATAGCGTCGTTGACGACGCTCGACTTAAGTAAAGCTTTTGATAGCGTCGATCATGGCGTCCTCCTGGACAAGCTAGAATGGTACGGGGTGTGCTCGGACTGGTTCTGCAGCTATCTGCGAGACCGGAAACAGATGGTAGCTGGCGGATCAGACCTGATTGTCCCATTGACCCACGGCGTCGCTCAGGGCTCCATAGTCGGACCCATCCTCTTCCTTATCTTCATCAACGACATGTCCGCATTCCCTCCCCATGGCCGACTCCTGTCCTATGCCGATAACATAAAACTCCTGGACCACACCCTCTCGATGTCATCAACTTATCACACCTGAAGGCCCGCGTCGAGGAGTCTATTCGACACCTTCAAGATTGGTTTCTGTCCAACAGTCTTACAATGAACCCTGACAAGACCCATTTCATCATCTTTGGTACAAAATCTTCCATAAAAAAGACATCGAGCTTCCACATCACCTTATCACGCTCATGCATCCCGCCATGTTCCACCGTGAAGGTTCTGGGCATGGTCCTGGACCAAGGTCTGACCTGGGAGCCACATATATCGACGGTGGTTCGCAAATGCAACGCTATCCTTATATCCCTGTACAAAATTCGCCACTATTTCACACCCAAAGCCCTTGAGCTCCTGGTACAGGTTCACGTTTTCCCCACATTCTGTACTGTCTCCCCGTTTGGGGCGGGGCAGCCCAATGCCATCTGTCACGGATTCAGAAAACCGTCAACTTTGCGGCGAGACTTGTCTCTGGGGTGCGGCGCAGTGAGCATATCTCACCTGTCCTCAACTCGTTAGAGCGGCTGAGTGCGATGGAGATGGTGCATCAGCGAGACTGCCTCAAAGTGTTTAGTGTGCTGAATGAACACAACTGCCCGCCAGCCCCCAGAGCTCTTTTTGTTAGACGCTCTCAAGTCCCAGGAATCCCAGAGGGAAACGTGAGCTGCGGGAGCTGCGGGAGTCGCTGCGGGAGAGCTGCAGCTGGAGAGATGCCGCCTGTCAGCCACGCAGAGAAGCTTCTCATATAGGGCCACGCGTGCGTGGAATTCCCTCGCGGCTGACATTACCGAGGTGCGGAGTCGCGGGGCGTTCCTGCGTGCCATGGGTCATTGGGTCAGCCGACATGAATGACAATCGGATGTCCGTGTAGTTTTTCACATGCATCGTGACCGTGACCGTTCCCATAGTGTATGTGTAAATGTCTGTCACCCTTATCTACAATGTACAGGGTTCATAATAGCTGCAGCTACGTGGACGAATCCTTAATAAACGAAACGAAACGAAACGAAAAAAACAACCTACAAATGCATGTAACATACATACTTACGCTAAATATATTGAGGACTATATATTATATGTAATTCATTAAATACATCCATTAAATGCATCACATACATGTAAAACATATAACTACATCCATTAAATGCACTACATACATGCAAAATATAAATACTTCCATTAAATGCATTACATACATGTAAAACATATAAATACATCCATTAAATGCATTACATACATGTAAAACATATAAATACATTACATCATACATACGTATGGGACACATATCTCATAATCATTTATTAAGATAACTTACGGTTACCATTGTTTTATACTATTTTCTTTTATAAATTTTACCCGAAACTTTTGCATGAATTAATTTCTGGCCCTACGCTAAGCAAAGCTCGTTGCCTGAAACCTGACACCCCATCCGATCGAGCAATTCATGTTCACCGGTAGAATTATAGTTTGAGAGTTTTACTTGTCCTAGATATTCGACACGGTTATCCATGCCCACCGACCTCAGCTGGTCATGAACGGCCGTTTCCACCAGCCGCATGCCATCCCAGTCGAGAGTAAACACTCCGCGCTCGTTTGGGTTCGAACCCAAGTCGACGCAAAAAGGCGGCGATCGAAATAATTGATACAACTCTAAATGGGTATCAATCGTAAGCTCTCTTCAAAAGCTACGCGTTGGCTTTTGTTTCGATATATTAAAGACATTAAGAGGATTTTACCCTGCCGTAGGTTGGCAAAGTATCCTCCGAGCGTAAACAAGAGGTATTTTGTGCATTTGCATCTCCTACAATTACATTGTATATATCAATATCCCTAGTTATATTTGTTTTGGAGTCTATTTGGTAGCCGAAAGTTTGTCGAATTTAAGATAACGTTCAGTGGTAACTATGCATATCACGACATTTGATGTTCCCATTAATAATCGAAGTTAAATCAGACGAACAATAGGTAATATGGCAAAATATAAAATGTGTTTGCCAAATCAGAAAAAACGAGCACGCGAGAGTATCACGATTTTTTTTTTTTGGAATTCCATGTGCTGCATATAACATCAGTAATTTAAGCTGCAATATCACTGGCGGATCCAGGGGGAGAGCAAAGCGGCCATGCCACCCTCTCCCCAAACTGCCTGAAATCGGCGGAAAATTGACACATTTCCTGATATATAAGAAGGGGCATTCCAGAGTAAGACAACCGGTGAGTGCCGTCCGACCATTTTTAATTTTCTTGGAAAGTTGTGCATGGGGGGGGTAAGGGCGGGGAATTCATTGGTGGTGACCAAAAAGTCCCCAAAAATATTCTAAAAAATACGGCCTTCCGTATTTTCCCACGTTCACTGTGCAGGCCTAATTTTGACGACCAAAAACTCCGTGACTAAAGAAACGATTTTGAAAACTGTTTTTTGTTTGGATCAGGATTAGTCGAAAAACAATTTGGCAATCACGGATTTTTTTTTTGTCACGTGACCTCATAACCTACTTTTTGCGCCGTGACCTTGTCCTGTTGGAAACTGTAATTACCATTTTCGTCTGATGACGATTTGAGCTTCATTGATATCCTTTCGTATAAAAAAAGAGAAAAAAAGTGGGGTCCGGCCTATAAAAACTATTTTTGGGGACTTCCACAGTAAAACAGACATTTTTTCTCAAATTTGCCGTCTGACCATTTGTAATTGTCTTGAAAAGTTGTGCACTAGAGGTTTCAAGGGCGGGAAATTCATTAGTGGTGACCACAAAATTTCCCCGAAATGTTTTCCAAGATAAGGCCTTCCGAAAATTTCCCAAGCTCACTGTGCAGGCCTAATTTTGACGACCAATAACTACGAGACTAAATAAGCGATTTTGATAAACGCTTTTGTGTGTTTAGATCGGGATTAGTCAAAGAACAGTTTGGCAATCTCGGATTTTCGATTTTCATTTTTGTTTTGTCACGTGACCTCGTGACATACATTTTGCGCCGTGACCTTGACCTGTTGGAAACTAAAATTCAAATTTTCGTCTGATGACGATTTGAGTTCCATTGATGTCCTTTCGTATATTTTTTTTAAAAATAAAAAGTGGGGTTCGACCTGTAAAAACTACTTTTGAGCCTTGCAATGCTGACACAATACGCTGCTTGGGTACGTTACGTTGTATTGACCTGGCAGGTCATATGGCGACCTGATGTCGGTGTAACAGGCACCAACCGAGAGGCTTCGTCGTCATGAGTCACTCTGGACTTTGTTTTGAAAGCGTATGTCAAGTAGATGCGAAATTATCGACAGAGAGGTGCCCGAACAGCGTATTATGTCAGCATTGCAAGACACAACAAAATACAGGTCGAACCCCACTTCTTTCTTTCTTTTTTTTATACGAAAGGACATCAATGAAGCTCAAATCGCCATCAGACGAAAATTTTCATGTCAGTTTCCAACAGGTCAAGGTCACGGCGCAAAAAGTAGGTCACGAGTCTCGTGACAGAAAACAAACACAAAATCGCAAATCCGTGATTGTCAAATTGATCTTCGACTGATCCTGGTCCAAACAATTTTGTTTAAATCAAAATCGTTTTTTTAGTCTCGGATTTATTGTCGTGAAAATTAGGCCTGCACAGTGAACTTGGGAAAATACTGAGGGCCGTATCTTGGAAAATATTTGTTGGGGGATTTATTTTGTTAAAACCAATGAATTCCCCGCCCTTGAAACCCCCAGTGCACAACCTTTCAAGAAAATTGAAAATGGTCGGACGGCAAATTTGATTTTTTTTTACTGTGGAATGCCCCATAAAATCTAAGCAACTTTTACAAAATAAAGTTTGTTTTAAATCAGCTGTCAATGCATAAGCAAACGAAATGCGATGAGTTTTCAGAATGGTGTGATAATTTTTGGGATTTCCCCCCCCCCCCAAAAAAAAAAACGTTCTGGATCCGCCAATGTGCAAGTTGGCTTTTACAAAGTTAGAACCAAGGCGTTAGAACAGACACATATTTTAACAAATTAGATTTGTTCATATGTTTATAGGTACCTACATAGAACACAATTTGGATACTGCCTTTCTGCCTGGATAGTTTTCCAGACCTCTGCTTTGCTGGCTGAGCCGTTGCCAGGTTCAGAAAATTTGCCTAGAACCATATTTTTATGTCTTTCGACACAGTTTACCAATGGGAGGCACCGCGTTATTTTTAACACCAATAACGGTGTGCGGGGGTATATATGTTACAGTACATTTGCGAAATACGTATAGTTGCAAACAAACTAGTATAGTTGCAAACGTCCTGGTGGGTCATTATAGTTGCATACGCACTAGTATAGATGCGAACGTCCTAGGATGGATGCAACTGTCCTGACCGGTCAAGATAGTTGCATACATATACTGGGCTGTCCCGTACGTTTGCAACAATACTAGTACAGTTGTAAAGGTACTGAAATATTGGGCACGGCTGATTGGTGAAAACGCTTAATTTTGGCGATTTCCAAACGATGCTTGAAAGCAATGCTTGTCTTGGAGTGCAATATGGTTTATGATGATATAATATGTCATGATCAGTGATCACGTTACTAGGCAATAGTGGCGGTGGTACATGGGGGGGGGGGTTGCCCTTACCAATACTGCAATTTTCACCATTACCAATTCATGCCGTTTTCAATTAATCACGATTTTGTAAAGTTTGGTTCCAAAAACTCGTTTATTTTATATTGTCCAAAAGTGATACCATTGTAGAAGATTATGGCTATGTTATTCAGCCGCCTCCTCTGGCTACAATCAAGAGATCCAGGTTCAGATCCATCTGCCTGCTTCGTAAGAAAGTCCATGATCTCATCGTGCTCTGCATCGGAAACGACGCGGCAATTCTTGCCCCGTGTACTTTGAAGCCATTCGTCCAGCTTCCCCACAAAGGTGTCATGGGACATATTGAAGGGGAAATCACAAGCACGTCTCACTGAAAGCCACACTGTCGAACGCTCCGAAAACCACCTCTCGACTGAGCAACACCATGTGACCACGTCCCGTGCACGTTCGGTCACGTGGCAGCTCGGGGCCACGCTGTTTGTCGCAGTGTGGCCGCGAGCCGCGGCCAGACGCCGGGTGAGACGTAGCCAGCATTTCCGTCAGGGGTCGGTGGGTCACAAATCTTTCACAAAGTCACAGGTCACAAAGTCACAAATCTTTCGCAAAATTAGTGTACCTAAACTGCGTCTCTCAGGGGGTCATGGCTCCTTACCCCCCCCCCCCCCCCCCTCCCCCCGTTGGCTACGTGGGTGTCGGACGCTCCCCCAATCTACCTACCAAGCGCTGTTTAGCACGCGTATTTGATAGAGATGGACAGTGGACAATGAAGCTCCCCTGTTACTTTTGGACAATATAAAAATAAACGAGTTTTTGGAACCAAACTTTACCAAATCGTGAATAATTGAAAACGGCATGAATTGGTACAGCATGACAGTGAATGGCCGGTGAAAATGGCCGTGAATGGCAGGAATGGTGAAATCAGCCATACCCAATCTGTCAGTACATTTGCAACTGTACTAGTATTGTTGCAAACGTACTGGACGGCCCAGTATATGTATGCAACTATCCTGACCGGTCAAGACAGTTGCATCCATCCTAGGACGTTCGCATCTATACTAGTACGTATGCACTATACTGACTCACCAGGACGTTTGCAACTATACTAGTTTGTTTGCAACTATACAGATTTCGCAAACGTACTAGATTACGTACGCAAACGTACTAGATAGAACGATAGAAGTAGATAGATAGAACGATAGATTGCGTTGCCACGGTTTACTGCCACGCTGAAACTCAGCAACTACATAAGCTGCAGACTTCATTCTTTCACCATTCGAAAGCTACGCTCTTGTAGGGGTGCCATTTCGCCTTTCATACAGATCGGGCCCAAAGAAGGCCCACGAGGGCCCAAGGAAAATCCGAAAACACTATGCCACGCTGAAACTCAGAACCCATGAGAGATAGCGACTCGGGACCTTCACCAATCGACACACGAAGGTCGGAAACAGTGCCGTTTCGCCTTTCATACCGATCGGGCACAAAGAAGGCCCACCAGGGCCCAAAGAAGGGCCAACAACGCAAAAACGCTGGCATAAGATGCCGCACAATCGGCCCGACCGACTTGAATGGCATCTTGCGGTAGGATTTCTAAGCTTTCGAGCGGTGTCTCCCATTGGTCGACCTCCGCTTCCAAAAAAGGCTTTCATTTTGGCATGTCCTTGGCAACAACGATTCTTATTTTGTAACAGAGATTGGAATGCAAATGTGACTGAATGTGACAAGAACAAGAGCAATGTGATTATTTTTGACGGCCTAGAAATTGTGTTTCAACAATTTGCCTTCCAACAATGCAGCGCGCTTGCAACAATGCAGCGCAGTGCGTTTGGTAAATGTATCAATGCAGTGCGTTTTGTGAGCAGTTCACGGGGCATAGAAATCTGTATGAAGTTTGTAGTATCACCATTAGATGCACTTAAGCATCAATACAAATCATGCTTAAATCCGTGGAAATATTAGAAGACTTAGTTCAAGCTATTATACCCCAATGTGGGAGCTTCTTCAGATATGATAAAACTTTTAAAAAAACTCCTGAAGAAGTTCTTACTATGGGATGCAAAAGCATGTATTAAGTCTTTTTTACATTTTCAAGGATTCAAGCCCATGCATTTCTCCTGATATCTTGTAAGTACGCATCTGTGAGGGGTCCTTCGTAAAATGCCTTTGAAACAATAATTAAAAATAAGTATTCTTTAACAAAAAGAGAGAGCATCTATCTAATTTACGAGTTAGCTATTGATAAATAACTGACGAATAACTACCTTCTTTGAGGCTTACGTCACCTTTTGAGTATACGTAAGTGAGCTGTGTTGAGCAAATAGGAAAACTTACGGCGTTCGTAAGTAAAAATGACTAGAAAACCAAACATAAGATCAACTTACGTACGCTGTCCGACGTGAATTCCAAAATTGGTCTTTATCGTAAGTTGTCTGCGATTGAGCAAGTTTGACTTAAGTTTCTACTTACACAAAAATAATACTTACGCCGTCGACCTGAATCCCAAAATAGCGTACGACAATTGCGTAACTTAAGACAAACTTAAGTTACGCCGTCGACCTGAATACGTGCCCAGATGTCCCACACTGCCAGGGTAGGAGCCATACCAGAGGTCCCACACTGCCGGGGTAGGAGCCATACCAGAGGTCCCACACTGCCGGGGTAGGAGTCATACCAGATGTCCCACACTGCCGGGGTAGGAGTCATACCAGAGGTCCCACACTGCCGGGGTAGGAGCCATACCAGATGTCCCACACTGCCGGGGTAGGAGTCATACCAGAGGTCCCACACTGCCGGGGTAGGAGCCATACCAGAGGTCCCACACTGCCGGGGTAGGAGCCATACCAGAGGTCCCACACTGCCGGGGTAGGAGCCATACCAGATGTCCCACACTGCCGGGGTAGGAGTCATACCAGAGGTCCCACACTGCCGGGGTAGGAGCCATACCAGAGGTTCCACACTGCCGGGGTAGGAGTCATACCAGAGGTCCCACACTGCCGGGGTAGGAGTCATACCAAAGGTCCCACACTGCCGGGGTAGGAGTCATACCAGAGGTCCCACACTGCCGGGGTAGGAGCCATACCAGAGGTCCCACACTGCCGGGGTAGGAGCCATACCAGAGGTCCCACACTGCCGGGATAGGAGCCATACTAGCCGTTTTCACGAAGGATTTTGCGTTTGGGGCGATTGGGGCGTTTGGGGCGTTTGGGGCCATTGGGTCTATAGCTCGTAAGAACGCGTCTTTTTCTTGTAATTTTTGGTATCAATCGCAACTTTATGAATTAATACATTTTTCTGGAAATTCCAATTTCATGATAACACCATAGCTTACTTAAAATTAACAATTTCATCTTAAACTATCTCTGGTGATGCCAGATGGCTGTGGCGGTTTCGGGCGTTTGGTGCGACTCCATCTTGCTCGAATCCCGGAAATGCGGGGTTCGAGAAATGGTCATATTTTGCAACGACATGGTTTTCAGGAATAATAGCTTATTTCAATGAAAACTAGATGAATTGGTACATTCATATTTTCAGCCATATTCACTTTTGAAAGCAAGGATTAATGATAATTAGCGATTTCGTTTTGATCATTTGTTGTAAGATGACGGGAATGCTGGCTCCGGCTCTGCGCTGGCTCTGCGCAGGCGCCGCCGCCCGGTTACCATGGCGACGGGCCGGCGAGTCGCCTGACGTCACGTTGCACACGTGGCTCCAGCGACGACAGTCTGGTCACCATGGCGACCAGCTGGCCGGAGTGGCTCCGGCGCAGGCCGGTCGCCTGACGTCACGTTGCGCAATGCGCATATGCAGAGCCGTGGTCTGCGCCCAGCCATGCCGTCCGTTCGATCTAGAGCAACCATTTTTGAGTTTTCAGTACCAGTGGCTGCAGAAAGCCCGCATGTTTCATGGGTTTATAAGTGCTTTTTCTGAGGTCTTTTCAGCTTTTTGTGAGATTCATCAATTAATCAATTAATCAAATCAAAACCATTTGGGGTGATTCGAAATGCGTAAGGATTGTTCCGGTTTTCGGAAACCAACGAAGTTACCGCTCTAAATAGGACGATCCCAGCGGGACGGAGCGACGTTGAATTAAGGTCTGTCTATGCTTTTGACATTTGATTGCATTTTTCATCATAATATTATATTTCTTTGTCATTAATATCTTCAATTTTGCCTCAACTAACTGTTAACTGCGTATTTTATTTAATCAAAGCTAGTATACTAGTATTCTTTTAGCCTATTTTTAGGGCGTTTGCGGTATATTTTGTAGAAGGAACTAACACAACACAAAATTGCCAGATTTGCTCATGAATTTGAATATTCAAAGCAAACTAACGGGAAATATTGCATTGTAAGAGCATATACTTATTCATGAATTCATAAAATTACGATTGATACCAAAAATAACCGTGAAAAGCCTTGCTCTTACGAGCTATAGACCCAATCGCCCCAAACGCCCCAAACACCCCAATCGCCCCAAACGTCCCAAACGTCCCAATCGCCCCAAACGTAAAATCCTTCGTGAAAACGGCTAATAGCCGTTTTCACGAAGGATTTTGCGTTTGGGGTGTTTGGGGCGTTTGGGGTTATTGGGGCGTTTGGGGCGTTTGGGGCGATTGGATCTATAGCTCGTAAGAACGCGGCTTTTCCCGGTGGTTTTTGGTATCAATCGCAACTTTATGAATTAATGCATTTTTCTGGAAATTCCCATTTCATGATAACACCATAGTTTACTTAAAATTAACAATTTCATCTTAAACTAGCTCTGGTGATGCCAGATGGCTGTGGCGGTTTGGGGCGTTTGGTACGACTCCATCTTGCTCGAATCTCGGAAGTGCGGGGTTCGGGAAATGGTCATATTTTGCAACGACATGGTTTTCAGGAATAATAGCTTATTTCAATGAAAACTAGATGAACTAGTCCATTCATATTTCCAGTCATTCACTTTTGAAAGCAAGGATTAATGATAATTAGCGATTTGGTTTTGATCATTTGTTGTAAGATGACGGGAATGCTGGCTCCGGCTCTGCGTTGGCTCTGCGGCCCGGTTACCATGGCGACGGGCCGGCGGGTCGCCTGATGTCACGTTGCACACGTGGCTCCGGCGCCGACAGGCTGGTCACCATGGCGACCAGCCGGCCGGAGTGGCTCCGGCGCCGGCCGGTCGCCTGACGTCACGTTGCGCATGCGCAGAGCCTTGGTCTGCGCCCAGCAATGGCGTCCGTTGTACCAGTGGCTGCAGAAAGCCCGCATGTTCAATGGGTTTATAAGTGCCTTTTCTGAGGTCTTTTCAGCTTTTTGTGAGATTCATCAATTAATCAATTAATCAAATCAAAACCATTTGGGGTGATTCGAAATGCGTAAGGATTGTTTCGGTTTTCGAAAACCAACGAAGTTACCGCTCTAAATTGGACGATCTCAGCGGGACGGAGCGACGTAGAATTAAGGTCTGTCTATGCTTTTGACATTTGATTGCATTTTTCATCATAATATTATATTTCTTTGTCATTAATATCTTCAATTTTGCCCTAACCAACTGTCAATTGAGTATTTTATTTAATCAAAGCTAGTATACTAGTATACTTTTAGCCTCTTTTTAGGGCGTTTGCGGTATGTTTTGTAGATGGAACTAACACAACCCAAAATTGCCAGATTTGCTCATGAATTTGAATATTCAAAGCAAACTAACGGTAAATATTGCATTGTAAGAGCATATACTTATTCATGAATTCATAAAATTGTGATTGATACCAAAAATCACCGGGAAAAGCTGTGTTCATACAAGCTATACACTCAATAGCCGTTTTCACGAAGGATTTTACGTTTGGGGCGATTTGGGCGTTTGGAGCGTTTGGGGCGATTGGGGCGTTTGGGGCGTTAGGGGCGATTGGGTCTATAGCTCGTAAGAACAAGGCTTTTCCCGGTTATTTTTGGTATCAATCGCAATTTTATGAATTCATGAATAAGTATATGCTCTTACAATGCAATATTTCCAGTTAGTTTGCTTTGAATATTCAAATTCATGAGCTAATCTGACAATTTTGTGTTGTGTTAGTTCCATCTACAAAACATACCGCAAACGCCCTAAAAAAGGCTAGCAGTATACTAGTATACTAGCTTTGATTAAATAAAATACGCAATTGACAGTTAGTTAGGGTAAAATTGAAGATATTAATGACAAAGAAATATAATATTATGATGAAAAATGCAATCAAATGTCAAAAGCATATACAGACCTTATTTCAACGTCGCTCCGTCCCGCTGAGATCGTCCTATTTAGAGCGGCAACTGCGTTGGTTTCCGAAAACCGGAACAATCCTTACGCATTTCGAATCACCCCGAATGGTTTGATTTGATTAATTGATTAATTGATGAATCTCACAAAAAGCTGAAAAGACCTCAGAAAAAGCACTTATAAACCCATGAAACATGCGGGCTTTCTGCAGCCACTGGTACTGAAAACTCAAAAATGGTTGCTCTAGATCGAACGGACGGCATGGCTGGGCGCAGACCACGGCTCCGCATATGCGCATTGCGCAACGTGACGTCAGGCGACCGGCCTGCGCCGGAGCCACTCCGACCGGCTGGTCGCCATGGTGACCAGACTGTCGTCGCTGGAGCCACGTGTGCAACGTGACGTCAGGCGACTCGCCGGCCCGTCGCCATGGTAACCGGGTGGCGGCGCCTGCGCAGAGCCAGCGCAGAGCCGGAGCCAGCATTCCCGTCATCTTACAACAAATGATCAAAACCAAATCGCTAATTATCATTAATCCTTGCTTTCAAAAGTGAATATGACTGAAAATATGAATGGACTAATTCATCTAGTTTTCATTGAAATAAGCTATTATTCCTGAAGACCATGTCGTTGCAAAATATGACCATTTCCCGAACCCCGCACTTCCGGGAGTCGAGCAAGATGGAGTCGCACCAAACGCCCCAAACCATCTGGCATCACCAGAGCTAGTTTAAGATGAAATTGTTAATTTTAAGTAAACTATGGTGCTATCATGAAATGGGAATTTCCAGAAAAATGCATTAATTCATAAAGTTGCGATTGATACCAAAAATCACCTGGAAAAGCCGCGTTCTTACGAGCTATAGACCCAATCGCCCCAAACGCCCCAATCGCCCCAAACGCAAAATCCTTCGTGAAAACGGCTACTGCCAGGGTAAAGGCCATACCTGAGGTTCCACACTGCCGGGGTAGTAGCCATACTAGAGGTCCCACTCTGACGGGGTAGGAGCAATACCAGAGGTCCCACACTGCCGGGGTAGGAGACATACCATATGGTCAAGACTGCCGGGGTAGGAGCCACACTGCCGGAGAGGTCCCACACTGCCGGAGTAGGAGCCATACCAGAGGTCCCACACTGCCGGGGTAGGAGCCATACCAGAGGTATGGCTCATTGATATGGGTACATTGATAAGGCGATGCACCTGTGCGTGTATTGGTTTCCACGATATGTCACGTGCCGCTATCTGATGAGGGGCAGCAAACGCCCCCGGCTGGTTTTGGCGGCCGACACACCTGTATCAGTGTCGAGGTCAGGACCAGTCAACAGCTGTACCTGGCAGCCCGAGCCGACAAGTGTCGGGACCCCGACCGGCGGCGCAGTTCCGACACAGTACACGGTAATTACTGTGCGGGCAGGCAGCATGTGTGGCGGCCCTGGCACGGGCCTGGCGCGGGGGCAGGCCGGGTCACTGTGAACGGTCGGCAGAGCCACTCTGCCCCCCCGCGTCCGGCCGCGTCCCGACGCCGCTCCAGTCGAGGTGGACCCTGCTCAGCCTCGCCATGCTGGCCCGTCTGAGACGCTCGACGCCAGCGGCCAATACCTCCAGCACTGAGCCACGCCGATCGTCCGACGGGAAAAATGACGCGTCGGAGGCAACGGAGGCGACGGACACGGTTCCGGCCGTCGATGAGAGCGACGGACTGACGGTGGACGCGCCGCCGCCGAGCGGAGAAGAGGCGTCCGAGAGCCGGGGAGCTCCAGGTGAAGGTCAATTAGGTCACGATGTGACCTGCGCTGACCGCGCCGCCAAGTCAGATGTCCCGGGGGACTCACAGGCAGACCGAGCCGAAACGTCCAGCAACGGCAGAAACAGCCCACAGACCAGCAACGGCCCACAGACCAGTAACGGCCCACATACCAGCAACGGCACACTTACCAGCAACAGCCCACAGACCAGCAAGGGCACAGAGACCAGCAACGGCCCACAAACCAGCAACGACATAGAGACCAGCAACGGCCCACAGACCAACGGCACAGATGCGGGGTCTGGTGCGGCCCGGGACGCCGGCGGAGACGGTGACTCTGTGAGTGCGGGACCGGCCGGGCGTCGGGCAGAGGGTGCGGCCGCGCTGGACGAGACGCGCTCGGAGCCGGGCCAGCCGGGCCCGCTGCCCAGGCGGGCGTCCACCTGGTCTGTGCGCAGCAGCATGCTGGACCTCCGCGGCAAGTACGGGCCGAACCTCAGCAGCCAACTCAACATGCTCCGCCACAAGGTCCAGTGAGTAACGCATACTTAAAGGCAAGAGTCGGGACAGGGAGGGCTTCCACTGTTTTTTTGTTGTTTTTTCCACTTTATCCGGCTTCCGCCGGTGGTGTATTTTAACATACATTCATACACATATACAAATTACACATGACACGGATCAGCTGTGTACTTTTTTAACATAGAAAACACTTCAAAACATACAATCACCCACACAACATCAAACGCCTCATCGGCGGCATCGGCGGACTCCGCGCGTGTGCGTGTGCGTGTGTGTGTGTGTGTGTGTGTGTGTGTGTGTGTGTGTGTATGTGTGTGTGTGTGTATGTGTATGTGTGTGTGTGTGTGTGTGTGTGTGTGTGTGTGTGTGTGTGTGTGTGTGTGTGTGTGTGTGTGTGTGTGTGTGTGTGTGTGTGTGTGTGTGTGTGTGTATGTGTATGTGTATGTGTATGTGTATGTGTATGTGTATGTGTATGTGTATGTGTATGTGTATGTGTATGTGTATGTGTATGTGTATGTGTATGTGTATGTGTATGTGTATGTGTATGTGTATGTGTATGTGTATGTGTATGTGTATGTGTATGTGTATGTGTATGTGTATGTGTATGTGTATGTGTATGTGTATGTGTGTGTGTGTGTGTGTGTGTGTGTGTGTGTGTGTGTGTGTGTGTGTGTGTGTGTGTGTGTGTGTGTGTGTGTGTGTGTGTGTGTGTGTGTGTGTGTGTGTGTGTGTGTGTGTGTGTGTGTGTGTGTGTGTATGTGTGTGTGTGTGTGTGTATGTGTGTTTCGTTGTAGGCGCATGAATCACACGCCCGGAAGCAGCACATGCCCACCCCATAGTCACAACTGGTTGATGCAAACAAAGCATAGCACATGAATTAAATGAAATGAAAGCATGAGTGAAAAGTTAATAATTTTACTAACCCTTCATTCAAACACTTGCCTCAGCCGTTCCCATTTCTGCTCGAATTTATCTAAACTGCCTTTCGCTTTGGCAACGTAACATTTTTTTTTTATTTCGAGCTTTAGCGATTGAAAGGCTTCCACTGTTGGGAACTTCGTGATTTTTTCATTGAATATCTGATGCATTTGTGCCTTGGTTTGATTTAGCTGGCCATATTTAATCGCGTTGAAATTTTGGAAATTACTATTACATGCAATGATTGCAACAGTTACACAGTGTTTTCTTCGGAGTGTGAATGAACAAATAACACGATACCGCACACAACATCTTCAAAGAGAACGCAGTGTCCCGTTTGGCGACCTAGCGACTCCTGGGCGGGCGCAGTGGATATTCCAATCCCATAGCAAAAACATGCTTTATTGAAGATATCCAGCAATTGAAAGTAAACTACCAATCGCATCAAAATGTAATAGCGGAACAGGATAGCCAGTTCCATTAGCCACCGGACGAATGTGCTCAAGTTTCTTTACATGTAAAGCTGTGTCCGCACTTTTTGGATAATGTAACCATTGCAGCGGCCAAAATACACTGAACGCATGACTATTAGGCCCGAGCGAGCGCCAGATTGTCCTATTAATCGCGGTTTTGCAAAAATCAGGGCTCTTTCTTCGAAAGTATAAGGCCTGCAATCGTAAGCTTGATATATTTAGATTACACCTGTAAAATATAAAAACTATATATCAAAAACCGCATCCGCACTTTTTCATTACAACAAAAATGTTGGGAGGTTTGCCGCTCGCTGCTGATTGACAGCATTTTATTTTCGCGAGACATTTAAATACATCTTTTTCACATTGGACTGAAGAAAAGGCGACTGTCTTATGGTCCACTGTCTCACCTCAGCCATGTTAATTTTGGGAACAGTTTAACACGACCACTGGAGAGGGGCACTTTTGTGCCCCCCCCCCCCCCCCTCCTCCGCATGTTTTCCGTGAATAGATAAAGAACGAAGAGGAGAAGGGCGGTTATTTGTGTGCGACATTTAAGCCAATACAATAGTGGATCATTTGACGCAATAAAACAAATCAGAATCGGTCGGTAAATTGGTGAGTTATATGGATTTAAAGTTGGCGGCCAGAATCGAGGTCGGCGAAGCGATATCTTCGGAGCCAACAGTCGGATCGGGACTATTCAAAAGCCATTCGGTAGACAATGTCAATGTTCATCCCCGGACACAACTTTGGACACATTGCTGGTAACCTGTGACGTCACAGAGAGCAAATTATAACAACAATGGTGACATTTGGCCAGTTTGACCTTCGTGACCTCGTTTGACCTTGAAGATATTGACCTAAGGTCCGGCGCCGTGGCGTCCTTCTTGTAAAGGATTTGCCGGCGCCGAATGCGCCGTAGCGTTCTCGGGAGGCTGCCAGGGCACCCTTGCGTCTACCAACAGCATCGTAGCACTCTTGGAAGGCACCGTGGCACCCTCAGGAGACATCTTGCCGCCCTCACAACGCATTATGCCGCCCTCACAACGCATTATGCCGCCCCGCACGGTGCTTCGCCGCCCTCGGAAGGCATCATGCCGCCCTCGGAAGGCATCATGCCGCCCTCGGAAGGCATCATGCCGCCCTCGGAAGGCATCTTGCCGCCCTCACAACGCATTATGCCGCCCCGCACGGTGCTTTGCCGCCCTCGGAAGGCATCATGCCGCCCTCGGAAGGCATCTTGCCGCCCTCACAACGCATTATGCCGCCCCGCACGGTGCTTTGCCGCCCTCGGAAGGCATCATGCCGCCCTCGGAAGGCATCTTGTCGCCCTCACAACGCATTATGCCGCCCCGCACGGTGCTTCGCCGCCCTCGGAAGGCATCATGCCGCCCTCGGAAGGCATCATGCCGCCCTCGGAAGGCATCTTGCCGCCCTCACAACGCATTATGCCGCCCCGCACGGTGCTTTGCCGCCCTCGGAAGGCATCATGCCGCCCTCGGAAGGCATCTTGTCGCCCTCACAACGCATTATGCCGCCCCGCACGGTGCTTCGCCGCCCTCGGAAGGCATCATGCCGCCCTCGGAAGGCATCTTGTCGCCCTCACAACGCATTATGCCGCCCCGCACGGTGCTTCGCCGCCCTCGGAAGGCATCATGCCGCCCTCGGAAGGCATCTTGCCGCCCTCACAACGCATTATGCCGCCCCGCACGGTGCTTCGCCGTCCTCGGAAGGCATCATGCCGCCCTTGGAAGGCATCTTGCCGCCCTCACAACGCATTATGCCGCCCCGCACGGTGCTTCGCCGCCCTCGGAAGGCATCATGCCGCCCTCGGAAGGCATTATGCCGCCCTCACAACGCATTATGCCGCCCCGCACGGTGCTTCGCCGCCCTCGGAAGGCATCATGCCGCCCTCGGAAGGCATCTTGTCGCCCTCACAACGCATTATGCCGCCCCGCACGGTGCTTCGCCGCCCTCGGAAGGCATCATGCCGCCCTCGGAAGGCATCTTGCCGC
This sequence comes from Chirona hameri, assembly GCA_036785665.1. Classification (NCBI taxonomy): domain Eukaryota; kingdom Metazoa; phylum Arthropoda; class Thecostraca; order Balanomorpha; family Balanidae; genus Chirona; species Chirona hameri. Next base: position 16,416 of record JAXIVJ010012770.1, on the reverse strand, counting down.
CCTCACAACGCATTATGCCGCCCCGCACGGTGCTTCGCCGCCCTCGGAAGGCATCATGCCGCCCTCGGAAGGCATCTTGTCGCCCTCACAACGCATTATGCCGCCCCGCACGGTGCTTCGCCGCCCTCGGAAGGCATCATGCCGCCCTCGGAAGGCATCTTGCCGCCCTCACAACGCATTATGCCGCCCCGCACGGTGCTTTGCCGCCCTCGGAAGGCATCATGCCGCCCTCGGAAGGCATCTTGCCGCCCTCACAACGCATTATGCCGCCCCGCACGGTGCTTCGCCGCCCTCGGAAGGCATCATGCCGCCCTCGGAAGGCATTATGCCGCCCTCACAACGCATTATGCCGCCCCGCACGGTGCTTCGCCGCCCTCGGAAGGCATCATGCCGCCCTCGAAAGGCATCTTGCCGCCCTCACAACGCATTATGCCGCCCCGCACGGTGCTTCGCCGCCCTCGGAAGGCATCATGCCGCCCTCGGAAGGCATCATGCCGCCCTCGGAAGGCATCATGCCGCCCTCGGAAGGCATTATGCCGTCCTCGGAAGGCATCATGTCGCCCTCGGAAGGCATTATGCCGTCCTCGGAAGGCATCATGTCGCCCTCGGAAGGCATTATGCCGTCCTCGGAAGGCATCATGCCGCCCTCGGAAGGCATTATGCCGTCCTCGGAAGGCATCATGCCGTCCTCAGAGCGAATTATGCCGCCCTCGGAAGGTATCATGCCGCCCTCAGAGCGAATTATGCCGCCCTCGGAAAGCATCGGAATGCATATTTGACCCGTTTAATTTACATATTGGCGCCCTTCTGGACCATGTCACCTTTGTCTACGTGGAAATATGCCGCCCTCGGGCCAGTGGCCCCTAGCCTAAGCAAATCCTGGATCCGCCCCTGCCTCAAGTAGGTATGTCGAAGATAGAGATTATTAGAAACACTATTTTCTTACTTAAAATAGCTTTATTTTCACACACCTAGCATTACATTTCGGCGTTTTGGGCTACCTAAAGCCTAAATACAACATGGATTAACATTTACAAACCCATATTAGTGCAAATATTGGTGATAACAATATTATTAAACAATTCAAAGGATTGATTTAATACCAGGTAAAGTGTAATTTCAAAATGTAACTAATTCCAAAAGCAAGGTCTTTGGCTAATATTAGCCAAGTCTAGCCAAGATCAATAAAACTGCTATCTAGCGGTTGATCGTGTTTCAGAGACATCTATTGACCGAACGTCGTACTAGTCTTGAGTCGGTAGTTCGCCAAATGGGACACCATTCACGGTTCGTTGGAAGGTGTCGGAGGGCTCAAAAGATGAGAGGCATGCCATTCGAAAGCTTACTTCATGAGAATCTCAGATATATAATATTTTTGAAATCCGTCGAGGGCTTTTTTGCAAATTTCTTTTTTGTCGAAATCTCGGAACTTCTCGGATGCCCGATGCTACCGCTTACGTTAGGGCAAAGAGGCTGGCAAATGGCATATCTGCAAACTCCAACTGATAACTGAACCTCGTGCTGTTGGTATAAGCAACAATCACCAGCGATAGTGAATCGCCCCCAATAGCTGCCGTACGGCTCACCTCCCCGCTCCCGTGAACGCCTGATCGACCATCGCGACCCGCCCGCGCCAGGTCCGGCCGCCGCCGACCCTCTCTACGGAACTGTATTTTGGCAAAATGTGGGCGAACCTTGCAGTGGAGTGTTAAATTTATAGTTCAGATGGTCGGCCCAGTCCTCCACAAAGACATGGAGCGAGGCCCAGTAGAGACCAAGCCCAGGAAAGGGTATGAATTCGCATGAGTTTCCGGGTATTTTGCATTATTTAGCCTCCAACCAGCGTGGTGTAACGCTCCCGTTCGGGGTGCGCCGCCAGAGGCCGTACGCACTCGGCGTGCTGGGCGGGGTACCGGTTGGCGCGGCGCGCTGACACGTCACCGCCGCCCGGCCACGAGTCGACTGGCAGCTGACCTGGGTCGGTACAGTCTCTGGCAGCGCGCCGCGAACGGGAGCGATACACCACGCTGGTTAGAGGCTAAATAATGCAAAATACCCGGAAGCTCATGCGAATTTATACCCTTTCCTGGGTTTGGCCTCTATTGGGCCCCGCTCCATGTCTTTATGGAAGACTAAGCCGACCATCTGAACTAGAAATTTCACATTCCAACGCAAGGTTCGCCCACATTTTGCCAAAATACAGTTCCGTAGAGAGGGTCGGCGGCGGCCGGACCTGGTGCGGGCGGGTCGCGATGGTCGATCAGGCGTGCACGGAAGCGGGGGAGGTGAGCCGTACGGCAGCTATTGGGGGCGATTCACTATCGCTGGTGATTGCTGCTTATATCAACAGCACGAGGTTCAGTTATCAGTTGGAGGTTGTTCTACAGGCTGTAACGAGTTTGCACATATGCCATTTGCCAGCCTCTTTTGCCCTAACGTAAGCGGTAGCATCGGTCATCCGAAAAGTTCCGAGATTTCGACAAAAATGGCATTTGCAAAAAAAAACTCGACAGATTTCAGAAGTATTATATATATATATATATATATATATATCTGAGATCCTCATGAGGTAAGCTTTCGAATGGCATGCGTCTCATCTTTTGAGCCCTCCGACACCTTCTAACCAGAGTTGCATAATCTTAAGCACTCTCCTACGTGTGAAGGTGACAGTTTTCGCCAAAACGAAGGAATTTTGTGACAAATTTCAATGAAAAAGTGACCAGATGACAATATAGAATTCTTCACAAAATGTTGTGATTAGGTCACTAATCAATGACTATTAATGAAAACTAAGTATTTTGGGTGCCAAGATATATTAAATATGAGCTACGCGAATGGTAAAGGAATTCCCTACGGTGCCAAAACTCAGCCAAAACTGGATGCTGCGCGCTACATAATCTTACGCACACGGTCAGTGGGCATATTCCTTCAACATTATGACATTCACAAAATTCACCCGCATCAATTATCACAAGGTGACAATATGACACCTTCACCACTGCAAAATTTCTTCAAATTTGGCTCTCGTTCACAAGCTGCCAGTCGATTGATGTAAACAAGCAACGCATGGGCCCCAAAGGCCGAGCAACATGCTTGGTCCGGGTTTATATGTTATTTGTATGACATGCTTGTTGGAACTGATTGCTATATTTGAGGTGTAAGTTGAAGTGTTTATTAGAAGCTTATTTACAAGAAGTCAGGTTAACTGGAGTGAAAAAGGAATCTTCTCACATCAACATTGAGCAAATCCTCAGCAACTAAATATAGTTGGTGAGTTCATGAATTTGCCTTGGAACATTGCAAATAATTTTGCTAATATATCTTTGCTGTTATTGGAATGCAACTCAGTGATAAGCACAACAGTGTATATCAGTGCCATTCCTTTGAATTATTTGTTCATTTGATGTAGAACTTGCCACTGGGTGTTTTTATCCAGTGTTTGTTTAATATTTGTTTTAATAAACCATTCATTTTCGGGACAGCACCAAACCAAACTTGCATCTTCATGCTCACTCCACTGTTCATGAACTGTTGACACAAATTTTAAATGACACATTTCTGAGTTAATGCTTAAAACAAAAACAAAATCATGGCACAGTATTGGATGCAAATGCTTGTTCCCGCACAGCTCAAGCTGGGCCTGGACCAGTGGTCTGCCGAATATTGCTGAGAATGGGTGTTTTGTGTAAATAATTTATGCTGAGTTGATGTCTCATAATTTCACTTCTGCAGAATAAGGCAACATTTGTGTTCGGAAGATTTGAAGAGCATAAGCAAAACAAATCACCCTTTAAACCATAACATTAAGAAATGAAAGGATTGCAAAACCTGTACAATTTTTGGACTGTCTAATTCGGAGCAAGGCATGATATTCATAAGACAAATGTTCAAGATCAGAAACAAAGTGAACTAGCTTAGTAAAATGAAGTGCAATTTGGGTATAACATTGACATGAGATTCAGATTCAGATTATATTCGCATGAGGTCCACAACAGCTGGTGGCTTTTCACACACGCACATCATCATAGGTAAAAAAGTATAAGGAGTAGAGTGTCAATATAACTAAAACATTGCCTAAATCAGGAGACATTACAGCATTGACTGTAATGTCTCCTCACTTTGGCCACTTCACTTCACATTATATTCGCATGAGGTCCATAACAGCTGGTGGCTTTTCACACACGCACATCATCATAGGTAAAAAAGTATAAGGAGTAGAGTGTCAATATAACTAAAACATTGCCTAAATCAGGAGACATTACAGCATTGACTGTAATGTCTCCTCACTTTGGCCTAACCATCCATACCTATTCCTGGTGTCCGCTCTGGCATAAGAACAGTCTATCCCATTCTATAGGAAATCTGAGTAATTATGGGTACTTTTGAATTATCTATGGTATCTCTGGAGTTATCCAATATTGGTAGGTAGGTAGGTAGGCACATACCTACTTACAATAATACTAGATTTACCATGAAATCAGTTTTTGCATGACAACAAACAGCATTTTCTCAACTTTGATCCAGTTTTATGTAAGATCTCATATTTGTGTTTGTGTAGCATTGCTGTCTCGTCTCTGTTAGTTAACTTTTTGGTGTGTTATATCTCTGGAAAGTCAAGATGACATCTCTGGAAAATATACATTACAACTTCTGAAGCATCTTGAATACCTGAACACATATAACTTAGGATTCTAAAAACAAGAAGTTTCAGGGTCCCATATTGATGTTGTCACGTAATGTGACATATTTTGTGCTCTGAAAGTGAGTTGGTGACAGCCTAGACATTTTTTGCACCTCTGCTTCCAACGAGCCGTGCATGAGTTGGGGAGAGGTGGGGCAGAGGTGATCACTATGGAACTGGACAATGTTTCATGTTCGGTAGTTTTCGCAAAAATGCGAGGAATTCCACGAAATTATAAATGTGCAAAGCTAGTATTGTTGGGCATGTGTCCACATAAATTGAAGCTGCTGAAAGAAACATTTCGCGATCAGTTTCCAAAAATGTCCCACCTTACCGAAGCAACACTTCGCGAACTGGTTCAAATTTTGTTGTGAAGAACCCCCGGGTACCCAAAAGTGAAGTCGCACGTAGTTTTGGTGACATTGGAATACCCAGATCGACAATGTACAATATTATAAGAAATTACGAATCAGAGGTCATGCAAACAACATGTCTCAGGGTCGAAAGGCTTTAAAAATGACACCCATAAACAGGAGGCAGCTTATCCGCAGATGTAAGACCAAAGTGAGGGTATCCCCGCCTGTGATGGGCAAGACATATGGGATAGACAAATTCTATAGGTATATTGAAGATATTGAAGATTAGTAGGTGTGAAATACCGTAAGCGCCAAAAAGGACGCAACCCATCAGAAAGCCAGCAGCGAATACAGATCAGGCTCCGGAAACTGACAAGAGAAGACCTCAACGCACGAACGGCGCCAGACGTCGTCATGGACGACGAGTCGTATTTCACCTTCTCAGGAGCGGAAATGCCAGGAAAGCAGGGTTTCTACGCTGGAGCCGGGGATGCTGCGCCGAATGAGGTGAGATTCAAGCCCCAAGACAGGTTTCCAAGAAAGCTACTGGTGTGGATCGCAATATCCCCCCCCCCCCCCCCCCCGAGGAGTCACTGCACCTGTGATCTGCCCCAGTAGGGGCAACATTGACGGCAAATTATCTCGAGAAAAGTGGCTCAAGAAGGCGCTGCTGCCGTTCCTGACCTCGCAGTACCCCACATGAAGGTATATATTCTGGTTTCTTCTGCCGTTCCTGACCTCGCAGTACCCCACAGGAGGGTATATCTTCTGGTCGGATCACGCCACCGCGCATTATGCTCGCGCCACAGCGAATCTTCTGGCTTAAGCGGGAGTGCCCACAGTGGCAGGTGAGATTAACCCCGCAAACGTCCCTCAGCTGAGGGCCCATCGAGAACTTCTGGGGGATTCTCAAGCAAGAGGTGTATCAGACAGCTTCGTCTGACCAGATGCTACCAGTATCAGATGCCCGTATCAGGAGCAGTGTGAGGAAACTCGACCCCTCCGTCCCGCGAACAAATGATGCAGGGGCTGCCAAAGCGCGTGCGTCTGGGAGGGCACGGTATCCCCAGAGGCCCCTCGGTTCAAAGCCCCCCCCTCCTCCATCCCAGAAAAAAACGCGAAATGGTATCTCCTTGGATTTAGGCTAATATATTTTGCCGGGCCCCTAAATGGTCGCAAAAAAACGTCGGACAGGCCCATTTCGAACAGAACCTATGCGTAGATTGACTGATAAGTTCGTAGTCTGACCTAAAATAATTTGCGGCAACTGATCCATGTTGGCACCATGATGTGAAGTATTAACACGCGCACCGACGTGGGGGTGGATATCCTCCCCCTGAGGTTTTTGTACATATTGGAAAACGGCGGCGTATAGCACCGCCAAACTTGGCATAACCGTTTGGGGATCAATGACTCACATTGTGTGCAATTTTGTATTTCGAGTCATCTCAGGTCAGGTCAACAGGTCACGTTAACCCTATTTGTAACAGGCTCCTGGTTATCCCTATTTGTAACAGGGCGGGGGATGGGGGGGGGGGGATTCCGCCCCCCCCCCCGGAGATCTCGAGATTTACCCGTCAGATTTTCAGAAATGAAACGGCGTTTGATTCCCCTCAACACGATCTACATTTCCCCAAAAAATCCGAAATTTTTGATGGGGGGGGGGGGGGCAACAGGGGGGCAAAAACTACAAATTTTAGAGGTATTTGTGATACAGCACAGCTGTCATATTTATAAACCGATTTTAACGCGACCAATGGGGATCGATAGAGATGGAATTGGAGATTGATATGTGGCGGTGACTTTTGCAAATTCACAAATCATAGGCGTGTGCAGGTCACTGCATATGGGGGTGAAGTAAATGCGTAATACAAATTTTTGGATGTTTTTTTATAAATGAAATGGTGTGCTATTATGGCAATAGATAAAGCAGTTATAAAACATATTTTTTTGCCATATGCGGTACCAGGTTAGTGAAAAGGAAGGTAAAATAGAAGACAAAAATATTAACCGCAGGCAAGTTGCTACCCAGCACTATACATAAGTTACTGATCATAGATAGTTCCTTTTTGCATGTTGTGCTTCATCACAGGCGTATACAGGATCCAAACTATGGAGGCGCAATACCTTTTCATGGGTATGTTATCCGCTATTGTGATACTAACTAATCAACAGTGACTATTTCACTTACAACTTCAATTCACATTGCTCACCCCCCTTGTTACCCTACCTGGACTCGCCTATTATCTTATAATCGTTCGTAGAGTACCCTGTGGTGCGTGTTTCATCCGAAAACTGCAGTATGTTATGTCATTGTACGCCCATGCCTCTTAGTTTCCTTGCAATAATATGCCCCCTTTCTTCCACTCCTGATCGCGACTCTGCAAAAAAAAATGACTTCATGCCCTCTCCAGGCCTCATATGTGCATACATCATTATAAACTAACCGTATATTGCGCCGTAATCGCTGGAATATCGTCATCACCATGCCAGTCCCTTTGCATGTGCCTGAACACGCCCCTGCAACTCTATATGTAATACATTATGCAAATAATGGAACGAGAAGCTATCTTTTACATCTTGATAGCTATAAATGCTCCTTACATCGCTCTATTGGCTTCCCGCCAAACATTGAATACTTCCTGGTAACATCCCCTTTTCAAGCCCCTGAAACCGCCTCTGCCATGCAATTTTTATGATATTTCATTAACATCAACTAATTTGTACTTGTTTCAATCACCGTAAACCGGTGTAACTCCTTAATACTTGAGGCAGTTAGGAAGAAACCGTGAAGATCGCATTTTCGTATTATCCCCAAATGTCGCCCCCCGAACCCACCCAAAACCGTGCCCTGGAACCGCCTCTGTTCAGGTTAAGAACTCAAAATTTTGACTCCATATCTGTAAATATATTTTGGGAAAAGCCCAAAAATTGTATGGGCCTGCTCCCAGCTGTTCTGGAGATATCTGCGAAACAAAACATGAGGGGAGGCGGAAACCCTTACAAATAGGCTTAACCCTCGCCCGGGTAGGGGGTGGATGCCACCACCCGGTTTTTCTAGAATAACTCGCGTAGTTTCCAACCGATTTTGATGCAACTTTCAGTACCTTACTTTTGAGAAGAAGAAAAAATCCCACGTACTGTAAATTTTTGAATTTATAACCCAAATACCCCGTGATCTATGACCTGTTTCTCAAGTTCATGTCAGGCACAAATGGCGTCCCTCAGTATCGATGCTTGTAACTTGTGCAGTTTTCGAGTGTTTGTTGTTCAGGAGCATATGCACAGATGTTTCCAGGTGACAGATGTGGTTTCCACTGATATTGTGACCTGGATTGACCTTTTCAGAGGTGAACTGAGGTCATTGGCCTCCGATGACCTCAGATGACTTTGTTTTGCTTCTGGCGGTTTCTAGGACATTCTGTGACGCTGATTTCAAATTTGGGATCCATTTTACATAATTATATGTTCCACTGGGGTCATGCGCTTCCACATGTCAACCGAGGTCACTGACCTCAGATGACCTGACATGACCTTTTTGGAATTTGGCAGTTTTTAGGACATTATGTGACGCTGATTAGGAATTTGGCACCCATTAAGCATTGTGATATGCTCATTCACGATTCTAGCTTGATACAATTCAATTTATACGCATTTACAATTTTGATGACTTTCGGGTCATTGACATGACCTCAGTGGTTACCTAATGACCTAAGACCATAACATCGGATATCCGCGGCTTCCTCTCGTCACAAGCAACACGCTCGTCTTTGACGCGAAGTTATAGCTCAATTAGGGGCAAAACGCTAAGGAGGGGGAGGGGTCGTACCCCCCCCCCCCCCTACCCGAACACGTAGTGATTTTGCCCTACCCGGGCGAGGGTTAAGTGATCCCACATCCAAGCAAGTTTTTGAAAGTTTGTGGTCGTGCCAAAGCCACAGTGATCGACCGAGTGGTTTGAAACTCACAGGATGCAGTTAGGCCATAAGTACCTACAATTCGTTTATCTCGAAATTGTAATATCGGTGACCTAAGGTCTGTTCGATTTTGTAACCTTCGATTATATGTAAATGGAGAAAATGAAAACACGTATAAATCCACAGAAAACAATTAAATTTGACCAGTTTTCACCAGATACACTAGTCTTGTGCCAAATGCAAAGACCCAAGTCATATTTTTGCTCTGTGACCTCTACGACGTCAACTCAGGTGACCCAAGAGGTCACGTTTGTTTTTCTTCAATAACTCTTTGCCAAATGAAGGTAGAGTAATGGAGTTCTAAAAATTGTGTGTCGCTCGTCGAGACACGTTGATTGATGTAAAATATGAACTTGATCTGACCTTGACCTGAGCACAGGACAAATCAATTTTCGAATATGACCTAACTAGGACATGATCATCCGATATACCATTCGATGCGTCTCGAAAGAGAAACACAATGGTGAAAACTGTAGGTATCACTTTATCATGCGTATCTCAAAAGTTATTCCCCAAAAACAATTCCACGATTTTTTTGAATGTTTGACGTTCGATGGCCTTTCCTATTGACCCAAGATAAAATCTGATGAAGCCCGAGTGACAACAAATTCAATTCTCTTTCGGACGTTTTTTTTTTCTTCTCGCGCGTCGCTAGCTCTTTTTGTTCTCGAGATATAGACGGTGTTTGGTAAGGACACCCATATATGGCCTAACTTTGACCTTTATTGACCTCTGGTGACATCAATGATCTAAATGACCTGACCTAAAACAATGACTTGGCGCTCTTATACGGCCTTGCTTAGTACTTTCATTAGACCATGTTTCGAGATATCTAACTTGTATATGTTTGTCCCTATACGTTGCATGTTTTTTTTAAAAAATAATATTATAGGGGCGGGTATCACCCCTCCCTCGTTGGTTCGAACTTGGTGCGGACCCCGTCGGTGCGTGGGTTAACCATTTCAGATGCACGCACAAGGCACCTTGAATGTCCCAGCAACAACACAATCAATAAGAGGCAACGCGGAACGTCTGACCATCAACATTTTACGTTGTCCCGATTGCTCACGTTTGTGACATATTACATTGGAAACACATAAATTCGAGGTAATTCACAGTCACTGATGTGTAGACTATGGAGTGTGGAGACGCTTTACGAGAAACGATCCGTCATAAGTTTGGAAAGACAACTTCAGAAAATAGCAACGTATAAAACTTCCAGTTGAAAATGTTGAGCGCTCACGGGCTTGTCAAGTAGCTAGTCTTGGTTTATGGCCACTGGCTGATCCAGCAGGGGGGGGGGGGGGGGTAAAAATGACATGCCCCAAACCACCCAAAATCGGGCAAAATTGGACACATTTTCTGATTTTAAAAAGACAAATTAACCCGCGCTCCACTGGGGTATTCAGCCAAACACGGGGGGGGGGCAGATTCTGCCCCCTCGTTATCTTCAGAACCAATAACTACAGCAAGAAGCGCAAGGCGGCAATTGAAAGCTCTCAGTGAAACGCATCTAAAGCATACGCGACATTTAAATACAAAAAATAAGGTCACGGTCAGGTCAAAGTTCAAAATGGATATATTTGAGTTTTGGGCCATACTTTCCATCAAAAGCCATAGATTGAGACTATTATCGCACAAAGTAATCTCAAAGGTATAATGCATCTCCCGCATTAAGCAAAAGTGAAATTGTAAGCAAAGGTCAAGGTCATCAGGTCACAAAAGGTCACGGTTGGCAAGAGGTCTACAAAAGTCATGCATCACAGTTGTATGGGTTATTTTACAGATGAATTCGATAGCAGCAGCCATTTTCACAACCTGGAACCATATAAGGTCAAGCAGGTCACATAAGGTCAAACATTTTAAATTAATTAATCTAAATAAAAAAGGCATGTTTCCAGACCAGTTTTGCCTCAGAATACTGCGGTGGCATTTATTTGTCTGTATCTATCTGGTCAATGAAAGCCAAAAAACGTAACTTAAAAAATGACGTCATGAGTTACTTATACTCAAAGATCAGGTTGGGCAATTAGTCACGTGATCAAAATGGGCATCAAAAGTAGGGGATCTAAACCGAAGAATAACATATCAAGGCAAGTAGCACACCTATGCACACTACATGCCCGTAACTGAAATGAAATACATTATTTGATACATTCACCATTTTAGTCTAAGAAAATAATTAAAAATCCATAACTAATCGTATTTAGATACAACTAGAAGGCCTGCAATTTATATAGCCATGTACTTATATAGCCAGCTAATTTATATATCCAGCAAATTTATATATCCAGCAAATGCGTTCGCTGCCCGCTCCCCGGTCCAATTTAGGTATTTATTTGAATAGAACTGTGCCATATCATTTGGCAGCGTAAAATCCGCAATTTATATATCTTGCAATGTATATAGCCAGCTAATTTATATAGGGCCTGCATTACGCGATGCGCAATATGCTCGAAAAGGCACTGAAGAGTTGACAGACACTTTTTCCAGTTGACCAATCTCAGATCTAGTTGAATTATGTTATTTTAATGTGTATGTTGAATTGGTTATTTACGTTTCCGCTACCCGTTTCCCTGTTCCGTTTCCATATGCTGTTCCGGTACCACAAGCCCGTTCCTGTGTCGGTTCCCGTACACATTCCAATGCCCGTTAGTGTGCCTGTTATTGTGCCCGTTTCCGTGTGCAGTCCCGTGCCGCTTCCCGTGCCTGTTCCCGTACACATGCCCGTTCTCCTGTCCGTTCCCGCTCCCGTGCCCACTTCCTACACCCCGTTCCCGTACCGGTGCCCGTTTCCGTGCCTATTCCGGTGCCGTTCACGATCCCGTTCCCGTTTTCGCTACCGGTTCCCATACCTCGCTTCCGTAACCCGATTATGTACCCCGTGCTATTCCCGTGCCCTCTCCTGTTCTCGTGCCTGTTCCACTGCCCGTTCCTGTGCTCCGTTGCCGTGGCCATTCACATGTCCAGTTCCTGTATTCCGTTCCTGTGTCTGTTTCCGCGTTCGTTCCTGCGTCCGTTCCAGTCTCTTGACGTACCCGTTTATGTTCCCCGTTCCCGTATCGATGCCCGTTTCCGTGCCTATTCAGGTGCCGTTCACGTTCCCGTACCCGTGCTAGTCTCCGTGTCCGTTCCTGTGTCTGTTCCCGTGCTTCGTTCCAGTACCCTGTTCCCATGACCGTAGACCATTCTCGTTCCCACATTCCTGCCTCTTGTTCCCTTTGCTTCCGCCTTTCCCTGGGTGGCACGCCGCTCGCGGTTACGCTCGCCGACGCTGGGTGACGGCGCTCGCCTCCCGTACTGCCCAGAATATCTCGACGCGGCATAACAGCCCAATTTGGTTAAACAATAACACAACACCATTCACATTACAACTCACGTCCTTACGTCGTCAACGAACGCCTCTTCCCTATGCAACACTGACGATATCGAATAATTACTCCAGACGTCAGCACCGCTGACGGATCATCCCAGGTCAACAGTGATAACGTTATTTCTTTGTAATACATGGTTTCGTTTAACACTTTGTTACACCTAAATTGGCTTAGCATCTCATGAAAGCGACTTGAACAGCAGCGCTAGACAAAATTAAGACACGAACAGTACTAAACATCCGTCACATTACTGCATACAACTTTACATGTACTAAGCAAAAGTATGATTTTGTTTACGAAACAGATTCGCCGTTAATTGTCACTGCAGCGGTGTTAAAAAGTGCGAACTTACTATATATAGTGGGCGCCAAAATATTCCCTAAAAGAACTTGCTCCGGGGCCGAAAATGTCCCAATTTAATCATCTGTTTTGCTCTGTGGTCATCAATTATGTAAAGTATAATGCACAACTACACATACTTTTCAAATTAGCTGCCAAGTTTCTTTCTTTATCGTTGCTAGTTATGAACCCCAAATACCACCACCCCCAACCAACCTTCGGCCGATATATTTTTATCGGATAGAAATAATCATCGCCAAAAATACGTGTCCTGAAATGTCTCTAAAGTTCTGGGATCCTGGTGGGGGCCGGGATCGTGGCGGGGCCGCTTCCATTGCTTTAACATAGGGGCCACGAACTGCCGTTCGCGGCCCCGTCTGCCTTGGGAAATACCTCGTGAAATTATCCGGCCCCTTGCGAAATATGAAGGAAGTTGATGTGGTCGTTTGAAGTTTACCAAGTGATATCTCAAGATTCAGATGGTAACGCCGCCACAACAAAGTCCAATGAGACTTGATACCGTCTAGCATACATTATTGATGATGTACTTTACATGTATGTCACTTGCAAAGTAGTGTTTCATATATTTAGCTTGCTATGCCGGATATAAGTATGCCCTCGGTGACGTCATGGCAGATAGTGCTCAGCAGGTACTGTTCAACCTTATATGTATGACCTTGATTAGCTTGAAGTTGAACTGATTCGAACATTGGATTCCCCATGCATTGTTTGAATTTGCTTTGGTTTTGAAACATGGATATTTGGTGATTAACGAAGAGTCTATAGAGTATAGGAAGATGGATAATCCTGTGTTGGTAGGTACTTTCTCACAATTATTTTGTTTTAGTCAAATTATCCACAGTTGAATGAAAGCTTTTACAAATAATTAAAACAAAAGTGCAAATTGAAGTATAGAACTTTTATATTAATTATTCATTGATATTAGGTAATGCGGAAATAGCATTTGGCATGCATGATGTGGTGTACGGCCAACAACTGTTGTAACTCTATTATTGAAACTCAGACATTGCTGAGAAACTGTTTGCCCATCAATCTGGTTGCCTGTTCACCATTATGAAAAATGTGACAGGAACATCGACGAGATATTTGGGCAGCCCAAATCCTGCCCCAAATGGGACAGCAAGCTGTCCCATTTGGGGAAGGATTTTCCAGATCAAATTTCGCTCCTCGGTCAGCAAATACTGTTGACCGGGGGGGGGGGGGAGGGGGTCGGTAGCCTTCACACGATCACGTTTTATCTACTGTGAATTCACTTTTCAACCACATGCTGTTGACCGGGGGGGGGGGGGAGTCAGTCGTCTTCACAATCGCGTTTTATCTAGTGTGAATTGGTAAATTGTTACTTCTGTCCCAAAAAGTCAGAAGCTGCCCCCACAATTCCAGAAGCTGCCAAAATTTACAAAGCTGACCCACAATTTTAAAAGCTGCCTCAAAATTTTCAAAAGCTGCCCCAATTCTGATGTGTTGGTGCCAACCCTGCACCGACGAGATCTCGTCAAAACTTGCCACGTTTTGCTTACTGGCCTTTCCATGGATTTGTAGCCAGATGCGAGTGGAGGAAGGGGAGCAAACTATAGTTCACTGACCTTAGTTCTGGTGATGACAAGATGGGTGAACTGGACGTGTGGACAGTGGGGTTGATGACCTAGAAGGATCTGCATTGTTACTGATGATGTGGCACTGCGGTTATTTGTTGGTTTTGTTGGCCACTGTCATTGTTCTTCACTTGTGCCGTCTGCCTACTTCTCTTGTAGGTCATTTGCCTTGCCGGCATCCATGACATATCATCTATGAGAATATGTTTTGTTGTCTTGCCGTCTTGTGGCTCACCTGATTGGTATAGTTTCAGTTTGAAGTCCCTTCTGCTGCCATTTTGCTATTGCCTGATTCATAGGAGGATCATAATCAAATCAATATTTCCTTTAATTTGTTGTATAAATAGTATAGAAGGGAGGAGTTTTTCCTTGGCATTCCCGATGGATATCTCTTGATAGTTAATTTGTTGTTCTCGAACGATGAAGTATATCCTTGAGTTTCAGATCAATATGGGTGACAACCAGTGTTTGTCACGGGCCCACCAACCCCCAGCCCGGCCCGGCCAAGGCCCATGTACACCAAGCCCAGGACCGGACAAGGCCCGGCCAAATGCATAATATTGAGGCTCAGGCCCGGTCCGGCCCGTTCAGATTAAGCATATCATTATTTTCACAAAATTTGCAATCATTATCCTAGCATATTTACTTGTATACTATAAATGTGAAACAATGAACCAACTATGCTACCAAAAAAAAAGCCACAGCCACAGCGACAGTGTGTTGCTGTGAAGATAAACTGCTGGCTAAAATATTTGTGAGCTCTGACCTGAGCTTGTACGGCGCGCACATTACTTCAAAATTGTCAGGCCCAGGCCCATCCAGAGCCCAGTGATTTCCTTAAAGTTGAGGCCCGGCCCAGGCCCACCCCAGGCCCAGCCCATAGTCCATAGGGCTAGCCCAGCCCATGGCGAACTCTGGTGACAACATCCCTTACTCAGATACCTGTTCACATCATACATTTCTGTGCAATGTTTTGTGTGCATTTTTTGTCTTCTTATATTTATAATTACTCTATATCCTATTTCAAGCAGGAATATGTATATGTTCATTCATGCTGAAGTGGCAACATTTAGTCCAGCAGATAACCAACCACTACTTGTTGTTGATTTATGACTGACTTAGGATGACTCACACCAAATCTAGACCTTGACTCTGGGGACATAGTTACTGACATTCAGGAAATTCATCAAAACTGTAAGTATATCTCACTATCAGAAGGCTTTCACTTGCAAGAAGGATTCTCTATAATACACTTAAATGATAGGTCATTGAAAACAAAATGGACAATTTCCTAACCTTCCAAGGCAGCTCTGGTGTTGAGTGGTCTGTAATATTTGTGTCAGAAACATGGTTAAAAACAGATATGCTTCAGTATTTCAACATAGATGGTTGTAATCTGTTTGCCTCTTGCAGAGATGTAAGTGAAGAAGTAGGAACAACAGCTGTGTATGTGAACAATAAATTTAATGCTAAACTGATAAATGACTTATCAGCTATAAACAGTGATAATCATACGAATACTTTTGTTGAAATAGAGCTTAACCCTATTTGTAACAGGCTCCTGGCTACCCCTATTTGTAACAGGGGGGGGTGGGGGTGGATTCCGCCCCCCCCCCCCGGAGATCTCGAGATCCACCCGTCCGATTTTCACAAATGAAACGGTGTTTGCTTCCCCTCAACACGATCTACATTTATAAATACAAAATAAAAAAAATGGGATAGGGGGGCAACAGGGGGGCAAAAACTACAAATCTTAGTGGTATTTTTGATCCAACATAGCTTTCATATTTATCGACCGATTTTACACAACTAATAGGAATCAATAGAGATTGAATTGGAAATTGATATACGATGGTGACGTTCGAAAATTCAAAAATCATAGGCGTGTGCAGGTCACTCAATATGGGGGTGAAGTAAATGCGTAATAAAACCATTTTTGATGTGTTTTTTTGGATAAGTGAAATGGTATGTGATTGTGACATTATACAAAACTGTTATAAATCATATTTTTTTGCCATAGGCGGTACCAGGGTTGGTGAAAAAAGGGAGGTCAAATTGGAAAAAGTATTAACC
>JAXIVJ010012769.1:0-37500 GCA_036785665.1 Chirona hameri | reverse complement strand
ACAAGCAGCGCCCGCTGGATGGGACGACGTACCCGGACCAATGATATCGGAAATCATTTCCCGTAAGATAATCCACGGATTGTTAAAATAATTAGTGGGCTGGTAATGACCACAGGTGCACAGGTGATTCAGCGTTAATCCTGTTCGCAATGCCGAGGTAATTATGACCCAATGATGTAAATGGTTTAGTGCGTCCTCGTCACCAGAAACACACCCCATTATCGAAGAAATGCAGATTCAATGTATCGGAACAGGATAGGCTTACTGCAGTGTTTAAAAATGCGTGCTCGACATTTTTGCCGACTTGTAAGGTACTGGCGGCACTTTGAAACCAAGCTTATATCACACAAGCTATGTGGCACATTTACTTGATAATGAAGCTTACTGTATAAGTATTTTTTTCTGAGATTCACATATTCACCAGAAACATAATTATGCATAAGATGTTGCATGGGATCTAATACAGCGCACTATATCAGGGTAAACTGTACCGTTGTAACGGTTCTGTTTAGTACCGACGCAGCGGGACTGAGAGGGATAAGTTCCGGGATTGCGCAATTCTCAAAGTAACTCTTCCCAGCAGTGATGCGGACAAACCGCCGGGGAAGCGGCAGCCCTTCCATATGAATTACACCACGTCGTTTGTGGACACAACAGAAGAGCAAACAAACTATGCCGCATCAGTCCTGTTTAACGCGACTCAGCTCTCATGCAAAACAATCAGCTGAAATGCATCGGAAACCCCAGAGTCGTTGCGAGCCTCACGCGAGTGGTCGTCTCTTTGTAATGTGCACCAGCGGATCGTCACTGTATAATTACTGTCCACGTCGGCGGCCGCTGGACACAACACAACTTTCGCCAAGTGCAGAGCCACCACTTCGGCACCTTGACTGCCTGTGGTGTCACTGCAAGACTCGACATCGCACGGTCATTTGACCCAACTCTCTCGCCTGCTCCCAGTCATCTTGCCCCGCGCTAGCTCTGTTCCACCAAACACCAATTCGAGCCCACATAATCGGCTAGACAGATTCCCGCTGACGCTCGTCCGGGAATTCCGAGTTCCAGCGCCGTTTGCCGCCGGCCTGCCGCAGGGGAGTGTGTTGGCGCCTGCTCAGTTGCCGGATCCGACCGTGCGTGACGGCCGCGGCGGCACTGTTTGCGCCACCGACATCCGCAGCCCGCCCACGCACTGCCCAACGGGCTTCCGGGCGTCCGGCGGCGGCCTGCAGGGCGGGGCGGGGTGCATACCAGTCACGGGGCGTGGTCGCCGGACTCACGAGGCCGCCGCCATGCGTGGCCCCCACCGGCGGACCACCCCCTCTGCGACCGGCCGGACCCGGTATCGGTGATCTGTGACCGCCAGCCGCGGCACCTCTCTCCACCTCTCCCGCCGCTCCCCGCCGCTCCCCGCCGCTCGCCGCCGCTTGACGTCACGAACACACAATGCGTGCCGCCGCTGCCAGCCTGCGCCCTGTCCGGACCGTGCCAGCCGGACGAGATAACGGTCTCCGCCCACGCGTCGGCCGAGGGTGTGAGGGATCCGTTCCGGGGGCAGCAGGTGCGTGACCTCCGTGTCACTCCCAGTGTTGTGGGTGGTGCGCGGGTCGGCCGCTGAAGGTGGCAGCTTCCGGGAGCGGATGCCACTTTCCGAGAGAGGAGCGGGTGAGTCAGTGGTGCCATCCTTCCCTTCCCGCACCGCCCCCGCCCCCGCCCCCGCCCCCGCCGTCGGCCGGGTCGGGCGCATGTCGCCGCTTCACGCACGGGCTTCACGGACGTCCGGCCGTCGCCGGGTCACGACAGACACCGCCCACACGACACGCGACCGCACGCGATCCATTAAGACGCCGCCGCGCCGGGACTCTGTTCGTCGGAAGCCGTCAACGGCCGAGCGTCGAGCACGACGAGGCATTTTCGCGGTATACGCCAGTGACACTGTCATCAGTGGCGTACCCAGGATTCACTCCAGGAGGGGGCAATTTTTGATCAGGGGGCATAAGGTACCCCCACCAAAAAAAAATCACCGGATTTGGCCCACTATATTTTTAGAGTGGCATATTTTCAACATTTTTCCGATGAAAAAATCAGAATTTCTTTTCTTCGAAATAGGGCCCTTCGGGCCCTATTTCCAAAGGGGCACATACGGCCAAGGGGGCACGAACGGACCTTCAGGGGGGGGGGGGGCAATTTCCCCGTTTGCCCCCCCCCCCCTGGGTACGCCTATGACTGCGATTCACTGAAATTGACGTCGTTTTCGATGTTCAAATGTAAGCCCTATGAAGAACAGCAACCGGAAAGTTTTGCTGAACGGCTTATCACGAAGCTTTCGATGAAAGTCAAATCAAGCGGATGTTTTTTTTAAACATGCACAGTTGTTATAACTTGGTCCCTGTTGTCTCATGAAGGAAAGAACACCTTGCGGGTGCTGTATCGCATGCGAGGCGCTTAGTGATGACATTCAACCGACCGCTGACCGCGTCACCTGGCCGTCACCTGGCCGTCACCGGGCGCCTCGCTCACGCCTCCGCCGCCCCCGCACTCCGCCTGGGTGGCCGGGCCGGCCCGACCGCCGCCGGCAGCGACACCGGCGACGAAAACGCCGGAACTCCCGGCCGCCGGCGGCACTCGTGACCACCAATTAACACCGGCGACGCGGCGGCGCGATGACGTGATGACGGTGTCAGTGTGGGGCGCCTGGTAACCCACCCAGCTGGACGGTGGCGTGGCACTCAAAGGTGCCGACCCGCGGCACGCCACCGAGGGAAATTCCGTTCACAGCTCGGAGGTCGGCGCCTGGCAACTACAGGTGTGAATGCCGGACATTTTTCTTTCTACTGGGCGTTTTCGCTCGGCGAAGGACGGGTGCCGTTGCGAGTTTGGGTTGACCTGCGAAAAATACATTAATGAAAGCAGTCTGTGGATCGTTTATACGCCGCTCACAACGCCCCCGCGACCTGCGGTGTGGCAGTGGTGCTGCGGTGTGGCAGTGGTGATCGTTTATACGCCGCTCACAACGCCCGCGACCTGCGGTGGGATTAACGTTTATACGCCGCTCACAACGCCCGCCACCTGCGGTGTGATCAACGGCGAGAATACACAACTAACATCGATCTTCCTTTCGTTTCAGAATACCACAGACGATGAGATGGATGCAGTGATGCAGGAGTACAGGGGTTTGGTGGCGGAGCAGAATCTGCGGCACAACCCTTCTGACGACCCTGAAGAAGAGTCCACTATCGAGATTCCCAGCACAGCTTTGGAGCAAGGTGAGCTAAACCGCCGCTCAACTTCTGACTATGGCTAAATAAAGAACGCTTCATTTCCAAAGGACGGTGCCAAATCGGCCGTGACCCGGGGGCAGCACTGACCAACTACAATGGCGCGGCCTTCAACCGAGCGACTGTCGATCGCCAATCAATACATCCGGCTTCTTAGTCGGCGACAGTTCCGATGTTTGTCCACTTGACAGAAGGAAAAACTAATCTAGTAAACATCCGCGGCGTCAAATTATTATGTCCGTGTGACCCATGTGAACGGCTGTCAAGATAAAATAACGCCACCACGCGGTGCTATCGCCCGCGTTCGCGTGCCTACAAACCATAAAAACACACGGCGGCAGTGGCGTCTCAAAAAGCATTAAAATCGGGTGAGGGGGCAAACGGCGGTTTACCTTGTCGTTCGCATGCAATTGGAGCCTCGTTGACATGGTTTCCGAGTAGCAGGGCTTTCACCCGTCCTCGCTCCCACTCTTCCTCTTCGCTCGCCGCCGCACGGAGCTTTTCGCTCCCTCCGCAGCTGAGGTGACATGATTGACACCTCAGATCTGCCACGTGACCGTCACACCTGGGGGCACGTGTCGTCACGTGACGGATCCGTTTCGGCATTCCTCTCGGGCCGCGTGACGCGTGACACGCTCGGCTCGCGTCACATGCCCGTGACGATTGGAATACATCTCATCCGATATCAAACGCGATCAATATTATCCGGCGTAGTAACAAAGCACTTATATCTGGCGGACAGATGTACCGATCGGTGCATCCACACCGAATGATGCGCCGAATCATTCGCCCAACTCATCGGAGTCATTGTAGTCACCAGGGTCATTGTAGTCACCGGAGTCACCGGAGTCATCGGAGTCATCGGGGTCATCGGAGTCATCGTAGTCATCGGAGTCATCGGAGTCATCGGAGTCATCGTGCGGATGACTCGGCCGTGTCCGCTGTTTCCAGTTCATTGGAGCTACGAACCGGATGGGACGGCGATAACCGGTCGCACGCCCGGCACCTCATCCGTTCGATATATCGGCCAATTCCACCCACTCACCGGCTAAATTTAGCTCTGTTTCGCCATGAGAAATTAAGACGATCGCCAGCGTGCCGGTCACTGGCACGTTTCCCGCCGTGCATGCACACAATGAGCCGGGCGGAGCTAATGCCGGCTTAAAAGCGGCGACCGCAGCTGTTGCAGAGCGCCGAGTTTCTCTACCCATGCACCCCGAGAGGCGGCGAAATACAACAACAGCGCACCGAATTAGCCGTCATGCACGACACGGAGCCGGCACGCGCTGCTCCTGTCACCAGGTGGGTACAGCGCTGTCCGCCGCTCACGGGGAGGCGTCCCTGGGTCCGCTTCGTGGCAGAGCGCGGCGCCCGCTCGCCCGCGCCGCCCGTCAAAACTTCGCCGGCCGCGGCCGTCATACCGCGCTAAACGATGAGCCCATACCGGAGATGACGTCACCCGGCGATCGGTGACGGCATCCTGCCACCGGGCGAGTGACGTCACCGCCTGAGAGCCGCCCGGCCACTTCTGCGCTCCGCACTTTCACGATCATGCACCGCACTAACGAAACAAAACCGGGCACGTATTGACCTGGGGAAAATCCCTTACGGTCGGCTGTCGCCGCAGACCTTACTACTGGCGGGCAGCGCGGCACCGAGGGACTGCTCCGAGTGCAATCAAATT
This sequence comes from Chirona hameri, assembly GCA_036785665.1. NCBI lineage: Eukaryota > Metazoa > Arthropoda > Thecostraca > Balanomorpha > Balanidae > Chirona > Chirona hameri. The sequence continues at coordinate 32,541 of JAXIVJ010012769.1, read as the reverse complement.
AAGGGCAGGGGTGCAAATAGTCCGTAACGGGCTCAATCGGTCAACAAATCTGGAGCAATGCGATCCACGTAAACGATCCGCGTGCACGTAAACAAACGGCGGTACGACGACGCAAAACAATTTACGACAGTGGCGTATGTCTCGGTTTGCGCAATGGTGGTACGAAGCTCGCAAATAGCGCTAGCGCTAAATATAACAAAATTGTTGGGATTGCAAATATTTTATTAATGTAAAGTATTGGATAATAACACGCTGAGTATTCCAGCTAGCTCCCGTGGGACATTGCCAAAGACATCGCATGTCCGCCCCTACCTTCAGAATCATTCCGAATGTTAACTCATTGACTGTGATTCATAAACCCGGCCATAACTGGCATCGTTTGGCTGGCTAGGGCGTCAGAGGGACGTCCGATGAGGCTGACGCGACGCGTCGGTGGCGTCGGTGGCGTCGGTGGCGACCCACCGCCGCTTATTAACCGGGGATGGCTGCGTGCCACCGGCGCGTGCCCTCCTTCGACATCCGGCCGCTGCGTCACCGCCGCCGCTGAGTCAGACGGCGGCACCGCAGTACCGATGACACGCTCCATTGATTGACTTATACGGTGCCACACACCCGGCTCCACGCGCCCCAAGTGCTGCGAGCCGTCCCCGCGAGCCGTCCCGCGCGAGCTCGACTAGTGTTTCACGGAGCTGCTGGCGCTGACGGACGCTCCGTCGCCTGAGTTCACCTGAGCTGGTCTCGACTGAGCCGAGTGACTAGCCTGTGACGAGCCTGTGACGAGTCTGTGACGAGCCAGGTGACGATCGGCCGCATTCCGTGCAGCTGTGTCACGGCAGAGTGTCCGAAGCGCTGCCAACTGGCCGACCAGCGGTGCGTGATGATCTACGAAGAGCTTCCGCGCATTCCGCGCTCGTCGCTCATCCACGAGATTCGCGAGTGATTCGCGAGTGCGGCCGCCCACCATTTCCGCTGTGTCGCGCAGTGCTGACCGTGCGGCATCCCGCGTGGTCTAAAAATGACCGCCGCCGGCTAAAAGGGGCCGCGGTATGTGTCTGGATTTAAGTCCGGGTGGTTCAGCGGGCGGCCTTGCTGTCGCCTTTTAGTGACGGGGGACGTCAGCGAAGATGGCGCAACGCTGCCCGACCGCAGCGCCGCGGCGGCTGCTGACCTGACGAGATTGGAGCCTTTACCGTCACAGATGATCTAACCATCGGCCAATGCCGGAAGGGAAACTGAATTGTAGGTTTTCCTGTCGAATGATACGACTGGGCCGCTCATCACCACTTTTTCCTCATTTCGATGCGGCATGCGCCGACCCTGGAATAATCTCCATCTCTGCCGAAAAACCTCTGCATTAGGACGCCGATGGGGATTTTTCTCCGCAGCGTTTACAAATATTTCCAGAACAATAGACGAGGTCTGGAGTTTTATTGACAGCCTAATCTTCTCGAAGCATGTGAGTGCCAGTTGGGCCGTGCCGTCTCGGGCCGGGTGATGATTTCATTGCTCTGAATCACCCTGGCGGCTGCGCCGGTCGCGCTGAGCCCACCGGGCCTGTACCGGTTAAGGCTGACGGCGGCCAGGGCCAGTCCAGCGGCCAGCTCCGGCCGAGCCAATACAGTATAGCGCCGAGCTGGGTTGCGATTCACACCTTCTTCACATTCGAATGGCCGGTCTGAAACCGCCAGCAGATCGTGGGGGTTCAGTGGGCGGCCGTCTGTTACATGGCTGTCATCGAGGGTGGACGCAGTGGGACGAGCGTCCCCCTACTTCTGAAAACTGAATGTTTTCAGATAACTATGGGGACGCATTGGGGGGACGCACCTGAAACGGTCTTCCTTCTCCTTGGCTGTGTCATTTCGCTGTTGCTTTCAAATATAAGTATCTTGCATGCATGCGTATGTTCGAGGGTGTGATAGTGTGTTCCTCCCGTGGCGTATATTTTTGGGGACCGTGGTAAGTGACGGTCCCCCCAAAAAATGACAGCGAAGAAAACAGTGGAAACACTGCTGCCAGTTTCAGAAGTTTTCCCTGAAATATAGAGGTTTCGAAGTGACGTTTCAGGGAACATTTTCACAAAACCTCTGAATTTTCAATCAGGGGCTTTTCAAATAACTTTCTGAAATTGAGGTTTTCATGTAAAAAAACTCTGATTTTTAAACGGAAATGATTTGTTTCGTCTGGCAGCAGTGAGTGGGAAATAATCGTTTTTTTGCGGTTGGTGATCACTGATGACTCATAAGCACCAAAAGTAATTTAGCTTCGTCATTTCGGCTTAATTAACAGAGAAGCGAGGCTGTAATGGAGCAGATAATGAACGGACGCAGCTCGCAGTTGAGCTGCCCAAGGCACCTGGCAGGTTTTAGTGTTGCCGAAAGCGCAGCGGATAACGTAGCAGGACCACCGCGATGCAGCATAATAATCCTTTGCGTTGTCTTACGACTTTCATCAACGCCGTTTTGCATTGGAGCTCTAAAACGGCATTGCGTGCAATTTATGTCCGCAGGATTGAGTCATACATTTTACAAATAAAATTGACAGCCATCACAGCCGAAAGCGCGTAAAACACGCGAAATCATGTACATGGAACGGAGGAGTTTCATGCTGCGCATAAATGTTTTCAGATGTATGCAAATGAAACGAGCAGGACCTCCGGCTCTCGTGTGGGTAATCTGCTGCAAACGATCTCATGCGCTCACTCGGCTGCAAAAATAGCCGATGATGTCATTGACTGGGGATCGTGCGTTGCCGCCGGTTTTTCGTGACTGAAGTGATGAGACGTCTGAGGATGAGACGTCTGAGGATGAGACGTCTGAGGATGAGACGTCTGAGGATGAAACGTCTGAGGATGAGACGTCTGAGAATGAGACGTCTGAGGATGAGACGTCTGAGGATGAGACGTCTGAGGATGAGACGTCTGAGGATGAGACGTCTGAGGATGAGACGTCTGAGGATGAGACGTCTGAGGATGAGACGTCTGAGGATGAGACGTCTGAGGATGAGACGTCTGAGGATGAGACGTCTGAGGATGAGACGTCTGAGGATGAGACGTCTGAGGATGAGACGTCTGAGGATGAGACGTCTGAGGATGAGACGTCTGAGGATGAGACGCCTGAGGATGAGACGTCTGAGGATGAGACGTCTGAGGATGAGACGTCTGAGGATGAGACGTCTGAGGATGAGACGTCTGAGGATGAGACGTCTGAGGATGAGACGTCTGAGGATGAGACGTCTGAGAATGAGACGTCTGAGGATGAGACGTCTGAGGATGAGACGTCTGAAGAGCTGCTGCCTGCCCTCAGTAAGGGAACCGACCAGTACTAGAGCTCAATCCATAACGTACCGCACATGACAGTTGTTTGTGAGTGTTGACGTGTCTGTCGCCACCTCCATATCATGTCGCTGACCATCTTCCTCCTTGCTCGGCAGGCTGGCTAAGCTCCGGCCGCGGTGGCAGCTCGGGCTCGCGGCGGAACCGGCAGGAGGTCCTGCGGGCAGTGTTCTCGCTGGAAGGCGACCCGCTGATCCAGGAGGATCCAGGACATCAGAGGATCCAGGACATCAGCGGAGGCTCGCTACGCCTGTGGGTGCGCGGCGCCCGCGGCCGCCTCCGCCGCCGTCCGGCGCGGCTGGCGCTCTACAGTGTCACAGCCGGCCGCCGCCGCCGGCTGGACGCCCAGTCGCTGCCCACCGCCGCCGGCTGGGTCAGCTTCAACGTCAGCACGGCAGCGCAGCAGTGGCGCGCGCAGCCGGACGCCGCGTTGCGCGTGGAGCTGCGCTGCCGGCGCTGCGGCCGGCGGCTGTCGGGCGCCGCGCCGCGCCTGCTGCTGCGCCGCCGCCGACCGCGCCGCGTTCGGCGCGAAACGGCTGACTTCCTCGGCAAATCGGAGACCATGCGCAGCGGCAGTCCTGTGGACTGTGCTAACAGCCACGACCAGAAGTGCTGTCGCCAGAAGATGGAGGTCAACTTCAAGGAGCTGGGCGGCTTCGATCAGATCATCGCGCCGGCTTCTTTCCAGGCGTACCACTGCCGCGGCGGCTGCCCGGCCTCCTACAACGTGGCCAACGACCACGCCCTCCTGCAGGGCTGGATCCACGAGAAGCACAAGCAGGGCAGCAAGAGCATGCCGCACGCGCACGCGCCGTGCTGCGCGCCGAGCAAACTCAGCGCGCTGCCGATCGCGCACTACGACGCCCAGGGGAAGGTGCGCATCACCTACTGGGAGAACGTGGTGGTGGAGGAGTGCCGGTGCTCGTAACGCACGGTCAGACACGGACAGACAGACAGACAGACAGACAGACAACGGCGGGTCTCTGAGGGTCGACCCGCCGGCAACGCGTGTCCACGGGGCGCGCTCGGCGCGAGGCAGCCCGACGCGCCCCCATCACATATTGGTGCTAGTCAGTCGTTCCATGCAGTCATTTTTCCATTCCATCCCATTGGTTTCAGCAGTTCCTGAGAGAAAACGTTTACGTTTACGCGGCTGCCAGTGGTCGTGGCGCGTGCCATCGGCTCTTGTAGATGGGCACAGATCCCGTGGTTGTGGTGATGAAGTCTGAAGTCATGCTGTGCCGGGCTGGGGCCACGTCAAACCAAAGAGTAGCAGAGGCGGCGGGACGCTGTCCACTGCCGCGCCCTGGGGGCGAACACTCTGAGTGCATGTCATCGTTAACTTATTTGTAATAGAGACGGCGGTTAAATTATTGTATTTGACACGTCTGTAGAAGACGTTGGTAAGTGTTGACGAGTGAGACAACCACTGGCCAGGAAGCAGTCAGGTGCGCACACAACTGCCTGCCCTCGGACAGTGGATCATGCAACTTTCTTCGACGAGGAACTGCTGCTCGGCTAGCTGTTGTCTAGTCTGAGTTAGCACGCCTCTGATGTGGTCTCATGGATCTTCGATGTGGCCTCCCTGCGATGTAGCCTGGCAGATCTTTGATGTCATGCCTTTGTGGCCTCTGACGATTTGTCTCTGCGAGTCTGACGTTGTCTCGCAGACCTCTGTTTTGGTTTATTTGAGGCCTTCGTGTCGCCTCTCAGGCCGTCGTGAGGCCCTCAGGCCGCTGGAGGCCTCGTGAGGTCTCTCAGGCCCTGTGATCTCGCCGCCACCTGTCGGACTGTGATATATTTCTAAGCGCTACATGCGCACTATGTGTAAGTGCAATTACCTTTGTGAGCTTATTTATTGGGTGAGTGAGATGGTGAGTGAGCCGGAGTGTTCCAGTACTGGGGGCGTGGCTCGCAGACTGGGTGTAGTATTTATGGATAGCGTGGCAGCCCTCCTCAGAATGCTGAGACCAACTATCGTCAGCCGTGACGTGGCTACCGATTTGTGACGTCATCGGTGACCGATCTTAGCTGATGAATCGTTTTGTGGCAGCCGGTTTTGCAGGAAAATACAGTGCACTGCATTAGCAAACGGGACGTTTTTTTCCTCGATGGTGTGAGCAATGAATGAGTCGGAACAAAGTGACGGCTGTTGTCACGCTGAATGGATTCGCTCGTGACGAGGAAGCGACAAGCCCGGTGCGGATGGTAACTCCCCGGAGAGACGAGGAAGCGACATGGCCGGTGCGGATAGTAACTCCCCGCGCACTGCTAAAATATTCACAAGAGTTTACCTTGTTTTGACTTCGTCATTATCAAAACTAACTCATATCTAGGCCAATACTAAGTGATAATCAAGCAAAGGTTAGTTTTGCGCCAGTTCATTACTAACTGCCTTTGTTTGTGCATTGATATTGAGTTAGTTCCCGTCGCTTTTTCATCGTACTAAGGAAGAGTTTGTATCGGGATGCTTCTGCATTGGTTTAGCCTTCGTCGATACACGAATTCGTTAGTCATCAATCTTGGTTTCAGATTTGTAAACTAGCGTCCATCGGCTAACACCATTGTTTTGCCCTTGTCGAGAGGTGGTTTCAACTTGGTCACCTACCACAGCATGACTAGGTGAAAACTACCTTGACCAGCTTCACAGCGACAGTTTTAGAAGTGTTAGTTTTCGTCGATAGATGGCGCAGTACAAACAATATATTTGTTTGCTATGTTTTTCCCTATTCTTTGCTTCGCGTTTACTCGTAGCATTTGTATGATGGGCCATTCAAGTGCATGGCAACTCTCTCCACACATGCTTATGGGTCTTTTGTTTGGATGTTATCTTTCTTTTTTGGAATCGTCCTCAGTTTGCTCAAACTCGAAAACTTTTCTGACTACTGAATGTTATATATACAAGTAAGTCAGTACAAATGGTCACAGATCCCTTTTGATCCTCCCGACTGTCGGTCCTCCATCCTTTGTCACGCCCACGTTACCCTGGGTCTGGCTGACTACCGGGCATGGGTGGCCTCGAGCTACTCCCTGGGAGTGGTGGCCGTCTGCATGGCGTGGCCTCTCCTCGTAACTTCGCGCTGGGGAAGGGCCTGTCCATGGGCGGTTGCCCGGTCGGCGTCCATTTTGACCCCCGGAGAGAGTAACTCCCCTTCTCCTTCATCCCATGGCTGCGCAATGGTCCAATTAGACCGAAGCGGCCTTATCCTAACCAAACCAAATACAAATGGTCAACGGAGGTCTGGTAACACAAGTCTCCAAGTTAGCTCGGATAGAATATATTTTATGTTTTACGTAAAACAGCATCGTGGAACAGAGCGAATGTAATGACCACGAGTGGGAATCGAACCTAGACTAGATTCCTGCATTGGATCAACATTTCTTCCTCATATCTTATTGACTTATTATCGTAGCGCCGGCATGGGATTAGTACTCAATTTGCATTGTCATAGGTAAGTCCCGGTTTACTCAACCGTTTGATTTGCCCTAGTGGTCATTCGTAAACGGGTGCTCGTTCATTGGTTATGGACTACTTTAGGGTTTGTTTTATTCTTGCTTGGTATTGGTGCCTGGTTTGTTATGCCTTAGTAACCAAGCATTCCCTGGTTTTGGGTTAGTAGAATGACAAACATTTTGGAACGCAAGGTTTTTCGTTTGTCATAGCTTCGTTTACCAGGTAGTTCGTCAATATTTTTTAGTACGGAGAGACGAGGAAGCGACATGGCCGGTGCGGATAGTATTAGTAACTCCCCGGAGAGACGAGGAAGCGACATGGCCGGTACGGATAGTAACTCCCCGGAGAGACGAGGAAGTGACATGGCCGGTGCGGATAGTAACTCCCCGGAGAGACGAGGAAGCGACATGGCCGGTACGGATAGTAACTCCCCGGAGAGACGAGGAAGCGACATGGCCGGTGCGGATAGTAAGTAGTAACTCCCCGGAGAGACGAGGAAGCGACATGGCCGGTGCGGATAGTAACTCCCCGGAGAGACGAGGAAGCGACATGGCCGGTGCGGATAGTAAGTAGTAACTCCCCGGAGAGACGAGGAAGCGACATGGCCGGTGCGGATAGTATGCATCAGTACTTCACCACCGAATGTGCAGCTAGATCTCTTCCTGCCGGTGCTACTGGCCTGAAAATCTTGGTAACACTTGCTATATGAATGTCATTCATTATGTCTTAGCGCATACACGAGACCTCGTCACCCATACAGATGGCGAATTGCTCCACGATATCGATAACCACTCGCCAAGTCACGGCAAGTTGGCAAAGGACAGCTTCTGGGCGTCGTGTGGTCGCGAAAGTTCCTGTTCGTTTCACCACACCGGCTACGAGCAGAGCTGTGCGCGCGCCGCACGGAATTCAGCGGCATGCGCATGCCCGACGCGCACGAGTTCGCCATCCGGCTGCTGGAATGGCTATATGACGACCTGAACGTGGCGGTGGTAACTAAAGCACCGCCTCCCGCGCTGCCCCCCGACAGTTCTTCCGACACCGGTGCAGCCGAGACGGTCTGGCGGCAATTCCATCGTGCCAACGACTGGATTGTGTCAAGACGCTTCCACGGCCTACAAAAGTCGACACTGCACTGCATCGCCTGCGGCTACGAATCTGCCACGTTTGAAACGTTATCGCTGCTGTCACTGCCGCTGACAGTAACGACTGAAGGCCGGGATTGTCTGTACCGCTGTCTGGACCAATACGTCCGAGGTAACCTTGTTAATGATTGGGCCTGCCGAAGTTGCAGGAAAAGCAACGACGCCTACAAGAAATTATAATTTTGGCGCCTTCCGCCGGTCATCATATTCCATTTAAAGCAGTTCAGCTATACTGGTACTACTGCACGCTGAAGACAAACACACGAGTATCATTCCCGCTGCGTGACCTTGACTTGAGTCAGCTGTCGATCGGTCCGTACCGCAGCTCGCACGGTATCGTGTACGACCTGTACGGGGTAGTTGAGCACCATGGCAGCCAGCACAGCGATCACTACACTGCCTTCTGTTTCAACCAGCCAGCTGCCAGGTGGCACCTCGCCAACGACTCTAACGTGAAGGAGTGCACGGCTGCCGAGGTCAGGAACGCTTCATCCTACATGCTTTTCTACGCTGCCAGAGGCTCTGCGGAGGCTGACTGCCGATACTTAGGAGTGCCGCATCATATGACAGCGCACGCAGAAGGAGCACCCCGACAGCCAGCTGGAGGCGTTTGTGATCCGATACCTGTATCATCCCTTTAACACGCGCCATGCGCCATGTCATGCCTTTGATAATTACTCGCCCTGGAGGAGGGGGGCGGATTTCGCCTCCCCTATGATCTCGAAAATCACGCAACGTAGCGACAAGCGGAAAACGGCGTTGGATAGTTCGAGACAAGCTCTATCGAAAGTTTATCCATTTTGTTTATGTCAGGTCAAAATTGAGGTCGCCAGCGGTCATCAAAGGTCAGATTTTCCAGTTTTAGGACTTCGCTTCGAACACCCCCAAATATCTCGGGAACTATCATAGCTAGCAACAAACGGGGAAAAAAACAATCGAAAGCTCTTGCAAAAATGCAATCGCCACAGGTGTCCTCATATTTGAGCTCAGGTCAATAGTTTAGGCTCCAGAGGTCATCAAATGTCAAAAAGGTTATTTTTTGGCAAAACTGTTTTTCGCAAATAACTTTTTACCTAATCAAGATAAAGCAATACGTTTGATGCAATCGTGTTTGTATCGTCAGGGTACTTTGAATCATACTCATGTTGACCAGGTTAGGTCAACTGAGCAATTTGACCTCAAGTCAAGGTCAAGTGGTGACCGAAGTAGGTTATGTTGCATATTGAGAGACGTGTCTTGACGAGATAAACAAGGTTGTCTCGTCAAGACACGTCTGTCAAAAAGGTTATTTTTTGGCAAAACTGTTTTTCGCAAATAAATTTTTACCTAATCAAGATAAAGCAATACGTTTGATGCAATCGTGTTTGTATCGTCAAGGCACTTTGACTCATACTCATGTTGACCAGGTTAGGTCAACTGAGAAATTTGACCTCAGGTCAAGGTCAAGTGGTGACCGAAGTAGGTTATGTTGCCTATTGAGAGACGTGTATTGACGAGATAAACACATTGGTACCGTTTTCACTTCTCTATCTTGATGATGTCGCTAGTTATTGACACAACAGTGTTAGCGGTCACGAAATTGGCCCGAAATTGGCCCGGCCCGAATTGGCCGGTCACCGATATTACCAATTTGAGATCAGCAAATTGTAGGTATCTATGACCTTATGAAGTCCTGCAATTTTGAAACCGATCGGCCTAAAACTGTGGCTGCGGTACTACTGCAAACGTTTTGGAGGTGACGTCATCACGTGACCTAGTCTGGTGACCTGAACTGAGAAGACCCGAGGTCAAGAATTTTACATACTGTGTGTAGTTCATTTCCAAACAGGTATGCAAAAAAACAGCGGCGCTGCGCGCCGCCGTTGTTGCGTTATCCTTGAAAAACCGGAGGGGTGGGCAGAAGGGTGCCCCCCCCCCTCTCCAGGGCGCGTGTTAATCAGAATCGAATGAAACCTTTGACATTTGTTTCTGAGTTTGCAAGAATTTACTTGTAGGTAAGTCCTTGCAATACCATAGGTACCACCCACAAACAAAATTGTATTTTCAAAGAGCATCAGGTGGTCATGTTTTGAATACCAATATTCCATACTCTATGCTTATCCAACCGATGGTTTCCTTTAATAGATGCTTTGTAGTTGTTTTTTAGAAAGTGAAAGTTCGGTGGATTAAAAAAAAAATCACTAGAATTTAAAGGTTCAAACACCGCAACCCTTAGTGACCTTTTGATAAAATGACGTCTCGTAATATCGGGGATCAGGACATATTGTTGAAAATGTTTGAAGATTCTATTCCTAGCGAATTTGCATGTATCAATATATTTTATAGCAAAAATGATGGAGATGACGTCACTATGACGCCATTTCCCTCTGATATCTATGGTGACCTCATCCTCTTTCCTTTTCCAGTGTGTCCGGAAATGACGAAAGCAAAGCTAACCTATATGTTGATCAAATCAATGGTTCACGAGGTATCGCGAAATAAGGCGAGTTTGGTAAAAAAGTTGCCCTCCTACTAGCAATACGCAGGTGACTAATTTGTAATGCTTGTTTTGAAAATGATCCTCTGACAATGAGATTAATGACTCTCATTAACCATCTGTGCTTCCTGCCAGCGGATATCCCTCACACAGTGGCGTTTCCGTTTCGAAGAATTACTTAAGGAAATGTTCCGTCTTAAGAGGTGATTAAAATGAACACGGTTGGCACTATGAATAGATGACAATCTGTATGAATCAACATCTGTATGAATAGATGACAATCGAAGACGTCACAATTACAACATGTATTTCCAATAAAATATTATATTGAACAGCCAAACAATATTGATAAATCCACGATTGGGAGATGACTATAAAAGCCTTATACAACTGCAACATAAACATTGTTTTATCTTTAACAACATTGGAGACATAGCACGTCACAACATAAAATAATACAAATTATATTTAAAACATACGTGACGAGCACGGTTTTAAACAAGACGATGCAACGCATTTTTTAGGACTCCATAAAGTCGCTCACTGGGCCTAAATTCTTTGAATAGGCAGATACTCGGTCATCTGGCTCTCTAGTGGAACAAATAAAGGTGTTCTAAACAATGTGTGTTTGTAGTCTTGAGGTTAAAGCTTTCTCACAAACGTATCTTAAGTTTTTGGTCCATTTTTTATATTATCTCAACCATGGGTGGAACTTTAATGTAAATTGGGGTTGTATCTACAACCCCAATAATTTTGGAATTTAACATTACGCCTATGACGCGATATGTTACAAATGGGCTCTTAACAACTAAGTGCAACCATAATTATTTTCACAAAGTTACGCCTCTGATCTCAACCCAAAACAATTTGTTGATGAAAGAATGCGTTTGATTTTAGCGGAAGGCGGGCATACAAAAGAAAAAGCGGATGCAAATGACATGTGTATTTTTCTACAAGTTTAGTAATGCCTCAGATAATACACTATTTATATTTGATTTAATCTTCCCTTGTTGTCAATCTTCCCTTCCCTTCTTGTCATTCCCTTGTTGTCATTCCTGTAGTGTAATATTACTCGAATAGTAATTCCTGGACATCCCCTCACCGCACATGCAGAAGCAATAGCCGTTTTCACGAAGGATTATTGTGCGAAACTTTATGTTTTGAAAAGTTACGACGATCCATTCCTTACCTACGCAACTTTTACATGCGATTTTTGGCTGTAAATGTCCCTCAGAATTTGGTAATATGTTGGTAAGAATATAATATGTTGACAAAATTGCGGTTTGGTGGTAGTTAGATAAGTATTGATAGGTCAGTTGTGATCTGACTGAAACTTTTCAAAACTTCAGAATGATTCAGAAAGATGATGTGGCGTGTGACGCTATTGGACGCTATAGACTCACTCCCGCAGCCCAATCCGGCGGCCGGCCTGTACGGCTTGGCTTTGACCATGTGCGTGCCGTTTTTTTCCCGGACCGGCCTATAGCCATATTCCGGGTGGGGAGTGACATCTGGCAATTTGCCAGGAAAAGAGTTACGTTATCCGGTTTATGTGACCCGGAGCAAACTAGGGACTAGGGCAGCTATTTTACGTTACTATTTACGTTAACCGGTTTATTTCTACCCGGAAAAATTATTTGTTCAAAGTAAATATAATATCTAACATTACGTTAAGTATTTCGTTCAAGGTCAAATATATTATCTAGCATTACGTTAAGTATTTCGTTCAAGGTCAAAAATAATATCTAGCATTACGTTAAGTATTTCGTTCAAAGTCAAAAATAAGTCAAACACGAGACACACATGCATACATATTTTTATTACAGTACACTTGTACAGTGTCAGTGTTGATGGAGCCGTGGCGGTGCCGTCATTGCCACAACGGGAGACTGTTGCCAGTCTCCCTGGCTCCGGCGCCTCGGCGAGACCTGGTTGTGGGGTGTATTTAGCTGGGCGAAAAGTCCTGAATAATAAAAAAAACAGCGTCTAAGGCCAAGGGGAAAAAACCTGCGCGGTGGGCCAAAAATGCGCAAGGCCAAAAACCCCTGTTATATTTGATTAGCTAAACGTGTTTGGTAGAGATAATCTAAGAGGAGACCTATCAATTCAGGATAACTATCACCTAACAGTGTTTGAAGATTTAATGTGATGCCATTTTGTTGTGTGTAATTAATAATGTTCTGTCGTTTATCGTTGTGTACTGGGCAAGTAATAAGTAAGTGCTTGATTGTGTAGCGCGGATAACCTGGGCAATGTTGGCAATTTGGTGGCGGGAGATTCTCCATAATGTAATAATGAGTAATTTTTGCATGACCGAGACGGAGGCGCGCCAAAATTACCTCCTTCTCTCTACAATTCTGATGACTAGATATAAAATGTTGGACTTTTGGCTTGATTGGGTAAAGATGAAAATGCGGAGCGGCGTCCCACTCGCTCTGGCGCAGTATGCTAAGTTGAGAATTAATATAATTTAACACGTCTGATACTGGGCTTGGAAGTTGGTTTACTGAAGGTAATTCTAGGCTCAATTTCGCAAGTCTGTCGGCTTCCTCGTTTCCCGGGATACCGGTGTGTCCTGGGATCCAGAGGAATTTAATACTATTGTTTTTACTGTTTAAATACTTGATTAGTTGTCTGATTTTAAATACTATCGGGTTTCTACATTCACTAATCGAGGAAATAGCCGTGAGCGAGGCGGACGAGTCTGTGCAAATGACTACTTCCTTAAGTTTTTCTTTTCTGACGTATATTAATGCTAATAAAATGGCTGACAATTCCGCTGTGTATACGCTATTTATGTCGGGAAGTCTAAAGTTATTGCTAACTGTGTTTGTGTAGAATGCACCACCGGTTCGGCCTTCGCCCCGTGAACCGTCTGTGTATATGTATGTGTATGTGTTGTGTTGTGCTTTGTGTTCGTGGAAGAGTGAGAGTGTTTCTGACGCGGTGACTGTGTTTTTGTTGTGTGTGAAGAGGCGGTGTGTGTCTGGTGTTGTGTCGAGCCAGTGAGGTGTGAGTGGTGGCGTTGGCATTGTGGTGATGTGAGCGATGTTGAATAGTGTGAGTGTTTGTCTGATTCTGTGACTGATAAGCGGGTGTCGTTTTTGTAGTAGTGTTTGTCGTCTAGTGGGTGCGGGGTGATTTAAAATGTGGAATGTTGGGCGTGTGGGGTGTGAACTTGCTCTGGCGTAGAATCTAAGTAGTGTGTATTTGCGTCGGCGGCAGAGTGTGGGAATGTTAGTGTCGATGTGTAAGTTTGTGGTGTTGGTGGTGCGGCAGGCTCCAGTCACGATGCGCAAGGCAGCGTTTTGGACAGTTTGCAATTTTTTAATTTGTTTGGAACATATGTAATCAAATAAGAATGCGTTATAATCCAGTACTGGGCGTATCAGGGAAGTATATAGTTGGAGGAGAGTGGCACGATCTGCGCCCCACTCTCGACCAGCCAATGACTGCATAATATTAATTCGTCGCGTACATCTCTGCACTAAATCATTGAAGTGTGGGATGAACGAGAGACGTGTGTCTAGCGTTATTCCCAGATACTTGAATGATTTGACGAAAGGGATAATTTGATTGTTATATTTTAATGGAATGTAGGGTTCCACATATGCAGGTTTCTTTGAAAAAAATAGAGATGCAGATTTACTTGGAGAAATTTCCAGACCCCATTGGTCGCACCATACCTTTATATCAATGAGTACTAGTTGTACCATTTTGCTGGCTTGATCGACACTCGGGTGCGAGAACCACACCGCCAGGTCATCAGCGTACATTGAAAATTTGAGACCTTTGCGATCTTATTAATATTACTGAAGATGTCGTTAATCATAATTAAAAATAGGGTCGGGGAGAGGACCGATCCCTGTGGGACACCGTGGTCCTGATTTTGATTTGGAGAATATGTGTTGCCGCACCTTACATTAAAAGTTCTATTTTCTCAAAAGTTTTGGATAAATTTGGCGAGTCGACATCGAATTCCGGCCTTGTGGACCTTTACTAGAAGTGCGGTTTTGTTGACTGTCAAACGCAGCTCTCAAATCAAGAAAGAGGGCAACTGTGACCTCTCTCCCTCGAAAGCCGCGCTGGACAGAGTCGATAAGACCAACTAAATTGTCCGCAGTGGAGCGACCAGGTCGAAAACCACTTTGATGTGGGGAAAGTAAATTATTTGATTCAATGTATGTCCTGATGCGTCCATTAACCATGCGTTCGAATAGTTTACATGCACAACTAGTTAGAGAAATAGGGCGATAGCTAGCGGGAGAAGATTTGGGTTTGCGAGGTTTAATTATAGGAATTAGCGTACTATTATGCCAAGATTCAGGGAAAGTGCCATCAAACCACATGGTGTTGAAGGCTGTTAGTAAGTTGGTGAGACCAGTCTCTGTCAAGTTTTTAAAGAAAGAGTAATCAATTTGATCTGGCCCTACAGAAGTTTTACCACATTTACCGATAGCATACGTTAACTCGGAGTTGGTAAAAGGAGAGTTGTAGATTTCTACGTTATTAGAGTCAAAGCTAATAGATTGAAATTGATCGTTAAGTTGGTTAGTAAAAGTTGGTGTACATTGTTGGGTTGATGATATGCTAGCGTAGTGTTGTGCAAATTGTGTCGCCACCTCTAGGGGAAGCGTGTAAGATGTGTTGTGTATTTGTAAGTGTGGGATTTTGTATGGCGGTGGCCTTTTATTTGAAAACGATTTAATTAATGTCCAAATTTTTGAGAGGGAGGTAAATCGATTAAAGGTAGATGAGAATTCCTGCCAAGATTCTTTTTTTGCTTTGTCAATGATTGTTTTAGCCAAAGAGCGGGTTTTCCGTACTTCGTGCTCGTTTTCTGCAGTTATACAAGATTGAAATTTTCGAAATGCTCTTTTCCGGAGGGCAACAGCTCTTTGGCATTCTGTGTTCCACCACGGGGCAGTACGCTGCCTCGGGTGGTGTTGTGTGTGTGTGCGTGTGTGTGGAATGTGCTGGTGTGCTGATGCGAGAATAGTGTTTAAAAATGTGTTAATGTCGGTCTGGGAGTCTGCGGGGTGAATAGTGTCAATGTGTTTTTGAAAGGAGGACCAGTCGGCTTTGCGAAGGTTCCATCTAGGCAGAGAGTAAAAATTAGTCTGTCCTGAAGGGACTTGGAGTTCTAAGTGAATTGGGAAATGATCGCTAAAAAGAGGGTCAGATTGTGCGTTAAATGTAAAAAGAGTCGCGATGCGTGGTGTGGCGAAGGCGAGATCGATGGCGCTGTAAGTCACCTCGCCTCCTGAGTGGTGTACGTGTGTGGGCGATTGGTCGTTAAGGAAGACCAAATTATGCCGGTCCAGTAGGTCCAGCATAATTTGGCCTCGAAGAGAGTTCCGAAGGCAGCCCCACGCCCGACTATGCGCGTTGAAATCGCCCATAATCAGACATGGGGTGTTAATATTTGTAATAAGCTGGGAAAAAGAATCAATGTCTTATGTCCTCCGTAGGACGGATATAAATTGAGATGAGAGTTATTTCTAGCTGAGCGATTTTAATATTAACGCCGACTGCGTCTAAGGTTGTTTGAAGGTCGATTTGATGATGCAAAAGTTGGTTTGAAATAAGCAAAGCCGAGCCGCCTCGGCGCGGTGATGCATTTACGTTGTTTGTATAAAGGTTATAACCGTAGATTTTAAGAGTATAATTGTTAAAGTCGGCGTCAATAAAATGGGTTTCCTGAACAGCGGCTACTAACGGATTATTATTTAAGACGTAATGTTTGAATTGCCCCCAATGGGATATTAAAGATCTAACATTCCATTGGAGGACAAATTCTGACTGGTTATTATTCATTTTTAGTCGCTGCTGTCCGGGCCGCGCCCTGCGGTCGCTCGGGTGTGCCTGGGTATGCGGGGCTTCGACCGTGACCGGGACCGGAGTGGCGGGGAGGGGGTCGGGCTCTCCTCAGTGGCCCGGGGGCGGGGTTGGGAGGAGGGGCGGGAGTGGGAGGAGGGGCGGGGGTGGGAGGAGGGGCGGGAGAGGGAGGAGGGGCGGGGTTGGGAGGAGGGGCGGGAGTGGGAGGAGGGGCGGGAGTGGGAGGAGGGGCGGGAGAGGGAGGAGGGGCGGGGTTGGGAGGAGGGGCGGGAGCGCTGGTTCTGGCCGGCCTTCAGGGCGGCGGTCCGCAGGAGGGACTCGTCGTCGGACGACAGTTCCGAAGAACGACGGGTGGTCTCCCGGCGGGGGGAGGGTCCGTCAGAGGGAGCCGGGGTGGACTCGGCTGAGCGGCGGGGCGGGTCGGGCATGGGCGGGTAGCCTTGCAAGCCGGCTCGGGGTCGGGGCAGGTCTGGCTGGGCAGCCTGCTGGTAGGGGGTTGCCTGGGGCGGGGCTTGCGGACCGGTGGTCCGGTGGGGCGGGGCCTTGGCCAGCGGCGGCCAGGCGGCGGGGTTCAGGTTTGGGGAGAGCGTCGGGGGGGGGGGGGGGAAGCGGGCCCCTGTCGGTGTCCGTCCTTCGCCTCCACGAACGCCACCTGAGCCGGGCAGCGCCGATACCAGGCGGCGTGGGCGTCGCCGCATCCGGCGCAGCACTTAGCTGCGGCGGTGCACCCGTCTGTCGGGTGTTGCCCGGCACACCGACCACACGTGTGGCTGTGTGCCTGGCAGACGCCGTCGGTGTGGCCGAATCGCCAACACTTTCGGCACTGCCGGGGGGGGGGGGGGGGGGGGTGCGGATCCAAGGGCGTACGTCTACCCGAAGGTAGCCGCAGTACACCTGGCTGGGCAATGCTAGCCCGCCGAACCTCAGGCGTACCAGTGGGTTGGGCTGCTCTTGCCTCTGGGGCCTGAGCCGCACCACCTCCACTACGCCCTGCGGCTCGAGCTCCCAGAGGATCTCCTCCTCCGAGAGGCTAGCCACCTCAGGGCACCACATGAGGCCCTCCACCGAGTTTAGGTGGATGGGGGCCTCGACGTTCACCGCTACACCGATGAACGACGTGGTTGCCAGCAGGGGGACGTTCTGCTGTCCAGACAGGGTCTGGATCAGGAGAGCTCCTGAGCGGATCATCCTGGCCTTTCCCACGTCCCCGCCACAGATCGACCGTATCCAGCGCCTTATGGCGAAGGGGTTGGTCGACCCAAACGGAGCACCGTCGTCCCGCTTCATTAGCAGGAACGCCGGGCCGTCGGGGGTACATGAGTCGGGCGGGAGCCTGGCCCCTGGACGGGGCGGGCTGGGCCCCTGAAGGGGGCGGGGAGGGGGGCCGTCCAGGGGGACACGCGGTCGCGCGCCGGAAGACCCCAGAGGGGGGTCGGGCGGGTCGGGGGGGGGGGGGGGGCGGGGTTCCGGGGGGGTAGCCATCGTCGTGGCTCAGGGATAGGATAGGGGCTAACTGTTTACGTTAACTTGCCACACACGACAGAACGTGTTGGCAACTGCAAATTAACTTCCCAAGACTGGAGGGGACCTACGCCGTGGAGGAGGCCTATTGCCAATAAAAATTTGTAGCTAATGAATCTACCTACATAAAAATATCTAAAGACTACCTATCTAAAGGGTCTAACAACCCTGCCACACGCACGTGGACAGGGTTCCGCACCCGGAAGCGGTGGAGGGCTGGAGCAGGCTGGCTTGTTGTCGTCCAAGGTCCGATGTCGATGAAAGGATGAGTGCGTGCCGGCACGCGGATCGGAAGCGGCGGCTAATCGATGCTGGCACATCACTGCGCATGCGCAGACCGACCTAGCCATGATGTTCAGAGCCATGCATCACTCTTAGGTAATTAGAGTAGTCTCAACTGTGCTTTGCTGTAATTGTACTGAAACATACTGTATGACACTTGGCCATAAAAGCCATTTTATGGAGGCTAAACGAAATACATGATGATGATGATGATGATGACCTGTGATCCATGACGCTGCCATATTTAGTAACTAGTATGACAGTATGTTAAACTGAACGAATGGACTCTAGACACATCTTTTCTTTAACCCTCGCCCTACAGGCCCCCCCCCCCCTGAAGTTTTTCTTGAATAACTTTTGACACATAAAGTGCATCTTGCTGAAATTGTTGGTAGTTGAGCTTACACCAATTATACGTAAGCTGTAAAATTTTAATTGAAATTAGTTAAGTAGTTTGGGAGATAATAATGTTTTGATGACGTCATGTTGGTAAAAAAATGAGAAATATTTGGAAAAAATTGTAGAAAACAGAGTTTTTAAGCAAATTGCAAACGCAATTCACCAAAGATACAAAATAGCATTCTCTTTAAAATGGCCATCTCGGAGTTGAAACAAATTGGGTTTTTGACCCCTAAAATGTAGAAAAAATGATGTTTTGGGAAAAAATCCCCACAAAATAACATTTTCAAAGATGTTAGAAAAATCGGAATATATGTGAGATAACTGAGTATGGACAATACCCATACCAAATTTCAAAGCAATATCTTCATTTTTGACTGAGTGATGGCTTCCTAAGTGTAGGAAACTGATGACGTCATTTTTTTAATAACTTTTGTTGACATTTTTAGACAAGATACGAACAAATAATTACCCTTTTTGTATTTCTGAGCCAAAACTGGTCCATGAACATGCCTTTTTAATTACATTTATCAATTTTGAATTTTGAGGTTTTCTGAAGAGCAAAATCGCTGATCTGGACGTGTTAAATCCGAGGTCATTCACTTGACCTGGAAGGTCACCCGTTGACCTGAAACCTAAAAATCGCATACTGTTAGATTCCTCTCATGACAGGCAACATGCTGGTTCTTACTGCATTGCTCTAAGTTGCTTGGTTTAGAAGTTAACAGGGGGCCTGTCAGGTTCCCCCCCCCCCCCGTAGGGCGAGGGTTAAAAACGGCCAATGTTGTATCATAAACTTGTTATGAGCTTAATACATGTTCCCATAACTGTTGAATAGTGATAATATCGCCTAAATCAGGAATGTATTTCTTGGAATGTATAATATACTACGACGTTTATGCCAAAACTTTTAAAACTTTTCGGAACTTCTCAGAATCTTTTCAGCGCATTAATCATTCGTGAAAACGCCTAATGTATGCACTACCAGTTACCATTCTATGGATTCTTAGCAAAGAGCCAAAGGCCAAGCTCATGGAATCGGTCATGCTTCACAAGCTGTCTCCGTCGATATCCAGTTGAACAGGACTTTGTCTGCCGTTCGTCCTTACATTTTTGCAGCGTGGTCTGAGGATCATCGATTTATTTGTACCAATTTCGCATAAATCCGCTATCGGTAATGGGTGTGTAACCAACTGGGCTGAAAGGAATCTTAGCTGGGCTGGTCAACGACGACTAATTGATGAAAACGATGATGAAATTTTCCATTCAGTTAAACATGATCCCTGTGAATAGCATCTTAGTAATATGTATATTGATATCATCACTAGAGTACCCTGCAGGAACTGGTCATTTGAAGGATTTGATTTTAACGATACAAAACAATGAGCAGCATCCTGTATGTGGGTGGCCTGACATGTATGACGTATATATGATACTTTTTAAACGACCTCGCTAGGTGTTAACGCGGACGTGCAACCCGTACACGCAGTGAAATGAATCATATTTCGGCACCTGTGGCCTTTCTCATAAAGGTTTGCTAGTACAATTTTGTAGTATAGTTGTAAGATTGTGTAGTAAAGTTGTAAAATTGTGTTTCATAAAGCAAAAACTACTACTTACTACACTCGAGACTTTACAACTTTACAACTCTACAATGATACTACTAGTTAGTAAGAAAATTGACGCGTTCTGTTTCATAATGGTCAGCTGATTTTCCGACGGTAGTAGAGTTATAAAAAAATATTTACAACTCTACTACCAAATAAACACATGCTCCTTTCCGTAGTAAAAACTTATGGACCAGCCAGTCTTTATCTCGCCCTATACCTACCACTCGTGAACGGTATGGAAGATGAGAGAAGAGAGAGAGGAGAAGAAACAGACGAATATTTAGAGAACGGATCAACATGACGTGGGACGTGCCTGAATCATTTAGGTGAGTTTTTCGCTGTACGGCTGTAGCAGTGATGTTTGGTGGAAATGTTGGCATGATATTGGCAATTAGATTATTTACTTAACGTTATCATCATAAGCAGGTAATTATGATATATCCTTTTGAAGCACAACCAAATTTATGGTTTCTTCAATCAACATAAATGTCCTTTATCCATATCCATCTTTGTCCATAAATATCCTTTTGTAATGTTCTTGACTACTACCTTTTAAGTCTGGCTATTTTAAATTGTTTCTTTTGTTCTTTAGGCTTGTTGTTTTCGTTTTCATACAATGATATATTTCCTTACAAAAATATTAGAATGCTTTTTCGTATTTCGTTTAACTTTTACCAATATATCACAGCAATTTATAAAGTCCTTGCTTTGTCTTTCACGCAGCAGATTACAATCATGCCATTTTTACTAACCTACAACACACAAAGTACTACGCTTTATGAAACACGCGACAGTAGTAAGTAGTAAACTTGAAACTACAATTCTACTACAGTAGTAAGATTGTGAAGAAAAAAATTATGAGCAAGGACTGTTATCTTTACAAGAGGTTGAGCATCATTAGCAATGTATTTCAGATAATTTTGTATATTATGTATGTAGTTCTGTACCATTAATAGCATACAACTAAATTGTATATAAGCTTCTATTTAGTTCCATTTGCTTTCATTTCATCCTCCATCAGAATGTTTTATTTTCCAGTTTTGAAAGGCGATAGCACACTCACTACACGTGATCACACGCCCCTATATGGAGTGAACTGAATACTGCCTATTATTCAGCACCCAGAGGTCATGGCTGTACCAGGGTTCGAACTGCATGCAGCTGCATCCCACGTGCAGGACTACTGGCTATCCACTCGGAGATCACGTCATTTTCACCATCTTGCCCATGACCCCTTTGGCTTCCGGAATCCGACAGCCCTGATTCTCACAGGTAGTGGGGGTAGGATGCCACTCGACCTTTAAGGAAACCCGAGCTGCAGACATACAACGTCAAAACTGAGCATTGCAAAGTAATACAGATTTCGTGTTTCAGCCATAGGTAGCCTCTGACCCTAAACGCAGGAGTACCGACATGTCAATCACTCCAGGGGAGGATCACGCGGAGATCTGTCATCAGATCATCACGCCGAGATCTCAGTCTCGGCCGCCGCTGACGCAAAGGTGTTTAGAAGAACCTTCCTCCGATAACGGACCCGCGCACCCCTCCCACTCCCGTGTCCAGCTGAGTCCATCTGACCAGGCCGTGCTCTAGCGATGCAGCTGATTTCTAGCACGTGCAGGTGGCGCGCGTATCGCCCCTCCGTCCGCCGCCCCGACCCGGCGCCCTCCGCCCTCGCCTCCCGGCCCAGCCGTGCCGTCCGCCCGGCCGGTTACCACGAACCGTGCCCGATAGCTCTCAGCCCAGGCTGGACCCAGACAGCAGACGGAGGGCCCGGCACGCCCGGCACGCCCGGCAGGCCCGCACGAGCGCACGGCGCGGGGGCAGCGCTCCGGATGTTCGGCCCCGCGTCCGGCATGGCCAGGTCAGATACACAGCGACCGGGTAGCTGTGTCAGTGAGACAGGCATGTGTGTAGTGTGTAGTGTGTAGTGTGTAGTGTGTAGTGTGTAGTGTGTAGTGTGTAGTGTGTAGTGTGTAGTGAGTAGTGAGTAGTGAGTAGTGAGTAGTGTGTAGTGTGTAGTGAGTAGTGTGTAGTGTGTAGTGTGTAGTGTGTAGTGTGTAGTGAGTAGTTAGTAGTGTGTAGTGTGTAGTGTGTAGTGTGTAGTGCGTAGTGTGTAGTGTGTAGTGTGTAGTATGTAGTGTGTAGTGAGTAGTGAGTAGTGTGTAGTGTGTAGTGTGTAGTGAGTAGTGTGTAGTGTGTAGTGTGTAGTGTGTAGTGAGCAGTGTGTAGTGTGTAGTGTGTAGTGTGTAGTGTGTAGTGAACAGTGTGTAGTGAACAGTGTGTAGTGTGTAGTGTGTAGTGTGTAGTGTGTAGTGTGTAGTATGTAGTGTGTAGTGTGTAGTGTGTAGTGTGTAGTGTGTAGTGTGTATTGGAGTGTGTAGTGTGTAGTATGTAGTGTGTAGTGTGTAGTGTGTAGTGGGTAGAGTGTAGTGTGTAGTATGTAGTGTGTAGTGTGTAGTGTGTAGTGTGTAGTGTGTAGTGTGTAGTGTGTAGTGTGTAGTGTGTAGTGTGTAGTGTGTAGTGTGTAGCGTGTAGTTTGTAGTGTAGTGAGTAGTGTGTAGTGTGTAGTGTGTAGTGTGTAGTGTGTAGTGTGTAGTGTGTAGTGTGTAGTGTGTAGTGTGTAGTGTGTAGTGTGCAGTGTGTAGTGTGTAGTGAGTAATTAGTAGTGTGTAGTGTGTAGTGTGTAGTTTGTAGTGTGTAGTGTGTATTATGTAGTGTGTAGTGAGTAGTGTGTAGTGTGTAGTGTGTAGTGTGTAGTGTGTAGTGTGTAGTGAGTAGTGTGTAGTGAGTAGTGTGTAGTGTGTAGTGAGTAGTGTGTAGTGTGTAGTGTGTAGTGTGTAGTGTGTAGTGTGTAGTGTGTAGTGTGTAGTGTGTAGTGTGTAATGTGTAGTGTGTATTTTAGTGTATAGTGAGTAGTGCGTAGTGTGTAGTGTGTAGTGTGTAGTGTGTAGTGTGTAGTGAGTAGTTAGTAGTGTGTAGTGTGTAGTGTGTAGTGTGTAGTGTGTAGTGTGTAGTGTGTAGTGTGTAGTGTGTAGTGTGTAGTGTGTAGTGTGTAGTGTGTAGTGTGTAGTGTGTAGTGTGTAGTGTGTAGTGTGTAGTGTGTAGTGTGTAGTGTGTAGTGTGTAGTGTGTAGTGCCCGAAACAGCGGATCAAAGCTGTCCAAAAGTTATAAATTTAGCACACGAGTGACGTGAAACATGTACATGACTGCCGCTTATATTGCCACACTGTGTAGCGAAATAATTTGTTTAGCAAAAAGCAAGAAGTGGCATGGTACCGAAGGGAATCCGATTCAACGACACTACAATGTAAGCTATTCAAGTAACCGAATTAACTGTCCTACTCACGGTAGCCAAGGTCGCTACGATCCAATGGTATTCACTTTGCACACGCTATATTGTAAGCTATATAAATAGCACAATTAAATGCTATATTTACGATCTGACGTCACGGTCTCCCCGCCGTCTGTGCCGGCGAACATAGCCAGATCATTCAGATCTGATAAGTCTGGATTTACATACCAAGGTCCATGGACTTAATTTAATCATTGTTTTTCGATGCAAGCAAGGATTCCCGAACCACCTGGCGTTAAAGCATTGCCTATGTCTGCCAAAACAGGTGGGTATGATTTGTGTTCTGCCTGCTGAACATTGCCCGTTTCGTCCAGTAATGTGCTATGGGTTAGATAAATGATGATATGATGATAAGATGTAGCCCGTTATAAACGTTTTCCGTTACATATGAGTGTAAGAGTGATATTTTCCATTTGATGAGGCCTCTCACATAGATACTTCCTTCAAAAAGGATACACTCCGTTAGATGTCGTATACAAATCCAAAAACAGGTTCAGAGTTCCGGTTACAGCTTCGACAAGCATGAGTTTGCTTAAATATAAAGCACATTTTGAAGGACACCTGAATACAGATATAACTATATATAAATTGTACTCTTCTGTATCGTTTGGTCCGCTGCTCTTCCCATGATCTACATACCACCGGAAGTCAGCCATTCAGGGGAAAATAATGGGCCTTTTTCTGGGACAGTACCTGAAACCTCGCAACATCAGTAAGTTATAGAGAACAACAATAACTGATTTTCTGCTCATTCTTACTCAGTTTGTGCGTGTGCGTGTGCGTGTGCGTGTGCGTGTGCGGGTGCGTGTGCGTGTGCGGGTGCGGGTGCGGGTGCGGGTGCGGTTGCGGGTGCGGGTGTGGTTGCGGGTGCGGGTGCGGGTGCGGGTGCGGGTGCGGGTGCGGGTGCGGGTGCGGGTGCGGGTGCGGGTGCGGGTGCGGGTGCGGGTGCGGGTGCGGGTGCGGGTGCGGGTGCGGGTGCGGGTGCGGGTGCGGGTGCGGGTGCGGGTGCGGGTGCGGGGGCGGGGGCGGGGGCGGGGGCGGGGGCGGGGGCGGGGGCGGGGGCGGGGGCGGGGGCGGGGGCGGGGGCGGGGGCGGGGGCGGGGGCGTGCGTGTGCGTGCGTGCGTGCGTGCGTGCGTGCGTGTGTGTGTGTGTGTGTGTGTGTGTGTGTGTGTGTGTGTGTGTGTGTGTGTGTGTGTGTGTGTGTGTGTGTGTGTGTGTGTGTGTGTGTGTGTGTGTGTGTGTGTGTGTGTGTGTGTGTGTGTGTGTGTGTGTGTGTGTGTGTGTGTGTGTGTGTGTGTGTATGTGTGTGTGTGTGTGTGGTGAAATAGCATATTAAATAAATCCAGTGAGCGGTTGATATATTGCCATCTCAACTAATATAAAGCTATCAGCTCATCATGGACAGGTTTCCATAACCGGGAGGAGGTGTATGGCGGGTTAGCTGACACCTGATCCACTCCATGTTGCGAGTTTGACGGCGGACAGCCAGTCGGCACTGCACTCCAAACCGAGTCACGTGGTCAATTGGAAAACAAACCATTGAAAGCTACCAAGCCTTGACATTTTGATGGCAATAAAGTATTAAGTAAGACTGCATCCCATTAATCTTGGGTCAAATTTAATATTTCAGGTTCCGTTCAATCTCAAACTTAGATAATGAATTTAGCTGTTTCCTTTCAGCTATCTCTTTCATACCTGTTTCAATTATGAATTTGTAGATTTAAGATATTTCTAATGATTGTCCCGGCTGTAGCGTATGTTGGTCGGTATTTCAAAGAAATTGCACTATCATTCAGCTGAGATTGAACTGAGCGATATTTGTCAATTTATGTAACGTTAGGAATGCACGAGCACGCTGTTGTTATCTCCTGGCCGCAGTTATGACACTTCTTCTTTATTATGCAGGCCCTATCTCTGTTTTAGAGTGAGGTGCGATACAATCAAATCCATGGTTTGCAAGCTATTTTTAACAAATGCTTTAATATATCTCATCCCACTGTATAGTGATCGCCTTGGACATGTGCCAGAGATGATACAGCTTAAACAAATCTGAATTGATTGACTGTCCGCATAGCCGTTCGGTTGCACTATCACACAGGTCTTGATCACAGGCGAGACAGCTTAGAAAGTCGTCTCTCAAGACATATACAGGTAGCTTCGTCACCACTGCGGATGTGTCGGATGTGTCGGTTCGGGTGATGACGTGGTGCGCTCGTGGGCCCGACACGTGGACTTGACTGCCCTACCAGGGGTTCACCGGAACAGTTCATGCTTCCGAAGCAGCCTCGCCGACGGGCGACGCGTCGCGTTTGCCGCGCCGCGAGGCATGGTCGGAACCACCACTGGGTACACTGTACCCAGCAAAATTCGAAACACCAAATTTAACTGGCTATGGTACCCAGTAAAAAAATTAAGATTCCAACTTGCATTTATTTAGTTTCAAAAGTGCTGAGAAGTCAATAGGGATACAACAGTTAAAACAAAAACTGTTTCTTCAAATATACAAAATACCAAGGAAACCTTTAAATTTAGTAACAACGAAGCGTATAGTTGCATTCACTTTGCATTGATATACAATATGCTGGATTGGAAAATTGAAAGACTGTTAATGATTAACCCGCGAGTCACTCGGGGGGGGGGGGGCTTTTTATAGCCCCCCCCCCCTTACGAATATGATACATATCTCAATAACTAATGCAGATATCAACGCCAAACTTTTAGTACCTATCCGGGCATCATTTTACACATTTTGAGGAAAAATTGAAAAATTTCGTCATTTTAACAAAAATAGATATAGTGAATTTAGTGACGACACTAAACACGATTTTGACACCAGAATCGGCTAAACTTTGCCAGGCCGTACAAATGCCGCATTTGAAGCAAAATGCAATCGAAAAAAGGCTAAAAGGTATAAAATTGCAAGGGCTACAAACCAGGTATCTCGAAATTGAAAAAAAAAGTTTTTGCCCCCCCCCAAAAAAAAACAAAATAATATTGAAAAAATGCTCACGAAATCAAATTTTTCTAAGATATTGAAAAAACGGAATATATGTCAGATAACGACATATGGGAAACTACCATACCAAATTTCAAAATGATATCATCTTTTTTGAATGTCATGGCATATAAAGTATGGGTAAATCATGACGTCATATTTTGAAATTGCGTTTTTTGGCTTTTATTGACCGGATACAGACAAATAAATGCCAGCACTGCTTTTTTAAAAGATAAAACTGATATAGAAACATGCTTTTTTATTTCGATTTATCAATTTCAAATTTTGCCCTTCAGTGACCTGAACTTGACCTGAACTTGATACTGACTTCACGTAAATGAAGTCAGGTGGTAAAATGACTACCACTGTCGAATTCTACGCGTAAAAGCATCCATAAAACATGTGCTGCATGACTTTCGTAGATATTTTGTGTAGTGACCTTTTGTGACCTGACCTTGACCTTTATCTTTTCCAACAATCTCACTTTAGCTCATGTGGAATATGTATCATACCTTTGACAGCACTTTGGGTGATTATAGGCGCAATCGAAGGTCATGGATGGCAAGTATTGTCCATAAACTCAAATACCTCGATTTTGACGTTTGACTTGACCGTGACTTGACATGTGACCATAATTTGATTTTTTTTTAAGTTTGCGTGTGGCTTATCTCCTTGAGCACTTTCGAATGCCGCCTTGCGCGTCCCGCTGCGATAATTGGTTCTGAATATATCAGGGGGGCTAGCCCCCCCCCCCCCCCCTAGTGAGTCGTGTTACATAATATACCCCAGTGACTGCCGGGTTAAGATAAGAAATGTCATTGGATTGCCAAATGTTGATACCAGGACTATTTACAACCAGCTATGCTAAGTTACGGGATGCGCCCAATATAGGGCTTGGGATAAATCATCACATGATTGACGATGGACATACAAATAATCGTGGGATGTCATATTCAACCAGCGCAGATTCATTGTCACCAGGGGTGCCCGCTGCCCTCTTACCCACCCTCTTGAGCTCTGGTCCGCGGCGGGATGGGGCTGGGGATAGGTGTTGTCATCCAGAGCGCCTACCTGCGGGAAACCGCCAACTATTCAAGCAATATAGGAGTCATTCCATGTCAAATTGCATGGAATGACCCGACCCGACCCGACCCGACCATATGACCCGAGGCCTCCCAAAATTGATGAACTTGTGTACACTCCTATTGCCTATAAGAAGAAAGAAGAAGCCACAAAATTGTAGCCCTAGGTGACCTCTGGTGACCTCTGAGGTCAAAGTGACAGGTCATGAAAAGTCACTGATTTTGTAAGGCTTCAATTGATGTCAATGTCTCATGTCAATGTCAATGCTCAGCGATAAATTATCGCAGGGAGATGCGGTTGGCGACAATCGACAGATAAATTTTATAGCTTTCATAATCAGTTATTTTTTCCAGTGAACTTAAAGTGACCGTTGACCTAGTCAGGTCAAATGCAACATCTTTAGTTTTGGCAACGTTTGCCACCTCGGAAATTTTTGACAATTTGGCATCAGGTTGCATGAAGTATTTGCAAAATATATGGGAAAAAAATTGTGGCGGGGAAATTGTAAAAGCTTGAGATATACAACCTGATGTGTTGCGAGTAACGGTTTTAAAAAAAAATGCCCTGAGGCTATTTATCGAGCATAGGTTTAGCGTTTCGCCCCCTAAATGTGCTACAGCATTCAAACAAAAAACAGGCGTGTTCTTTGTGATCAGACAAAGCCAAAAATATATAGTTTGATGATAGGTCAACCGGTGACCCAGTGCCTACACCGTGTCGTATGATAACTACGTTATGATTGCAGAGATGATTATGATTAGCGACGCAAGAGGGACACATTTGGGTAAACGTTGCCCTCAATAAGCTCTTGTTTGCCAGCTAGATGTTCAGACATAGCCATGTTTATAGATGCGGGCCGACAAAGACTTGCGGCTCGACTATTGTGCTACTTGTGTTATTGTGCCAGAGAGTCCAGAGATGTTATTGTGCCCGAGAGTCCAGAGATGTTATTGTGCCAGAGAGTCCAGAGATGTTATTGTGCCAGAGAGTCCAGAGATGTTATTGTGCCAGAGAGTCCAGAGATGTTATTGTGCCAGAGAGTCCAGAGATGTTATTGTGCCAGAGAGTCCAGAGATGTTATTGTGCCAGAGAGTCCAGAGATGTTATTGTGCCAGAGAGTCCAGAGATGTTATTGTGCCAGAGAGTCCAGAGATGTTATTGTGCCAGAGAGTCTAGAGATGTTATTGTGCCAGAGAGTCCAGAGATGTTATTGTGCCAGAGAGTCCAGAGATGTTATTGTGCCAGAGAGTCCAGAGATGTTATTGTGCCAGAGAGTCCAGAGAGAACTCAATACACGTTTGCTTTATAGAATGACACGCCATTTCTGCTCATCTGATCTGATCTATATTAAAGGTGCAGCATGGAAATAATAGCTTTCAAAATAAGCAGTTATGGTGGATATTTGAGGCGACAGTAGCCTTACGTTCCCGCTACAAAAACAGATCAAGAAGTTATTGATAGCCTACCACATAGTGTTGTAAGCAGTGACGCATTCAGGGGACATGGGGCTATGCCCCCCCCCCCCTTGTGCCGAAGGCGCCTCTCCTTGCCGAAGGCGCCTCTCCTTGCCGAAGGCGTCCCTCCCGGCCATTGAGTCATTCCACGAGCGCCCCTGTCATTACATTACCCCAACTACCAACAACAACATAGCAACTACCGTGTAATGTCGCCCCAACGCCAATTTTTAAGTACCATTTTTTGACGTGGCGCCCCTGTAGGCGCCCCTGCTGCCGCTGGAGTCGGGGCGACCCGGTATGGGCGCAACTACAACATAAGGCTTTGATTTTCCCCCAGTTTATTATACACGGTCAAATTGCCACGAATCACACACTACAACGCGGTTACGGTCATAAACGCGGTTACTGTCATAGTCATAACATAAGACTTTGCTGTAGGCTGTGCCATCGGCATTAGGGAGACGTGACAGCCCATCGGTTGCCAATGATGCAGCTGTATAAAACAGAGTTAAAATTCCGACAAGTTCAATAGAAAACGTTAACAACCTCAGCACCAAAAATTGAAGTGGCTTAAATTCATGTAGTTTTTTTTTGGGGAGGGGGGGGGCGGTCAGGACAGGACTAAGCGTGTGTGGTCAGCCAGTGCACCAAGTAACTTTAAGCTCGTGCTTACGCCCCTGTCGCGATGACCACCTGCTGCGGCCGCTCCAGACCTCCAACACCAGCGTCACCGTCCCTCGCCCGGCCTCCGGTTAGCACCCGGCTGTATCGCGGTCAGCTCCGGAGCCGGAGGTGAACGATGTGTCGATCGCCAACATCAAACGAGCCACCGCCGGCCGCCGGCCGTCGCGGAGCCGCCAGCGGCGTCGGTGGCCGCGGGTCCACCCGGGAGTTCGGCTTACCCACAGATCCAGCCAGCGCTGGACGGGGCTGGCGCGTCTTATCGCGTCTCCCAGAACACCTTCGTGGCACTCTTCTGCGACGGTCAATCGCGCGAGGCCCTATGGCACCTAGAGCAGCTCCTGGTATGTGCATACATAGAAAATCGAATCTGGTGGAGATGTGTAGGGCGAGGAATACAGGTGCAGTTGTATATGAAGCGTGCGCAATTATTTGACTATGATTCGATAAGATGATGATGATGATTGGTGTTTAAGGGCGCTCCGACAACGAAGGTCACGTGGCACGCAATTCGATAAGATAGAAGACAATGATATACTGTTGTCTCTGAAGTGTTGTTCACCATTCGTGATAACAGTGATAAGAGATAACAGTGATTTTCAGTTTAATCCTTTGGCTGGGTGAGGCAAAATGACTTCCGCTTGGGTTCTGGGTTAACTATTGAAGAAGCCCCAGCTCAGACCGGCCACGGACTATCCGAACCCCAGCAAATGTTCATGTAGTGGCTCAGTCTACCCGTGACAGTCTCTGGAAAATCCATTCAGGGAACCGCAGAGAACCTTGGCTGCAGAGAATGCCCAATCATCTTCGTAGGCGCCAACACCATCAATGGAAAGGTGTGATCTGCAGACAACATCTGAACCGGGACGTCACTCCAGGCATCAGCCAGAGACCTGTCTGCAGATGGAAAGTCACTCCAGGCATCAGCCGGAGACCTGTCTGCAGATGGAAAGTCACTCCAGGCATCAGCCGGAGACCTGTCTGCAGATGGAAAGTCACTCCAGGCATCAGCCAGAGACCTGTCTGCAGATGGAAAGTCACTCCAGGCATCAGCCGGAGACCTGTCTGCAGATGGAAAGTCACTCCAGGCATCAGCCGGAGACCTGTCTGCAGATGGAAAGTCACTCCAGGGATCAGCCGGAGACCTGTCTGCAGATGGAAAGTCACTCCAGGCATCAGCCGGAGACCTGTCTGCAGATGGAAAGTCACTCCAGGCATCAGCCGGAGACCTGTCTGCAGATGGAAAGTCACTCCAGGGATCAGCCGGAGACCTGTCTGCAGATGGAAAGTCACTCCAGGCATCAGCCGGAGACCTGTCTGCAGATGGAAAGTCACTCCAGGCATCAGCCGGAGACCTGTCTGCAGATGGAAAGCAGGGGCGCAGCCAGGGGGGGGGGGAAGCAAGGGGGCAATTGCCCCCCCCCCCTTACGGGTCACAGGGGGCCCCGCCGAGATTGGCCCAGATACCATTTGCATTAGCTAAATGGCTTTCAAAAAGTCACAGAGGAGCCCTCAAACCAGGCAAGGGTCACTCTGGTGCATGTCAAGGGCCTTCAGAGACACTGAAGGGCTTTCAAAGCCGGCCCAGGGGGCCTCTTGGGCATGTCCAGGGACCCATTGAGCCCACCGAGGGGCCCAAAAAACTGTCTAGGGGCCTCTCCAGCATGTCCAGGGGCCCATTGAGCCCACTCAAGGGTGCAAAAACATGCCCAGGGACCTTTCGAGCATGACCTGGGGCCCATTGAGCCCACTCAGGGGCCCCAAAAACCTGCCCAGGGGCCTCTAGAGCATGTCCACTTGTCTAGGGGCCAATTGAGCCCACCCACGGCCCAACAAACCTGCCCAGTGGCCTCTCGAGCATGTCCAGGGGCCCATTGAGTATGTTCAGGGGCCTCTCGAGCCTGGCCAGGGGCCCATTATAGTCTGTTTTGGGGCCTCTTGAACCTGCCCAGGGGCTCATTATAGTTTTCCCAGAGGACCATCGAGTCTGTTCAGGGGCCTCTCGAACCTGCCCAGGGACCATTAGAGCCTGCCCAGAGGCCTCCCGAGCTTGCCCAGGGGCCCATTGAGTCTGTTCAGGGGCCTCTCGAACCTGCCCAGGGGCCTCTCGAACTTGCCCAGGGGTCCATTGAGTCTGTTCAAGGGTCTCTTGAACCTGCCTAGGGGCCATTAGTCTGTTCAGGGGCCTCTCGAGCTTTCCCAATGGTCCATTGATCCTATTCAGGGGCCTCTCGAACCTGCACAGGGGCTATTAGAGTCTGCTTAGGGGCCTCTCGGCTTGCCAAGGGGCCATTGAGTCTGTTCAGGGCCCTCTCAAGCTTATCCAGAGGGCCATTGAGTCTGTGAACGGGGCCCTCGAGCCTGCCCAGGGGTTGCTAGCCGTCGCCTGCAGCGCCTGCTATAGCTGGAGCGCCTGCTAGCCGTGGTCGGCGCGGTTATAATGAGCGGTAATGTGCTGTACTCTGACCCACCTGGTGCAATGTTTTCTTGGGTTTCAAAATGGTTATTTGATAAGTCTGATGCGTTTTTTAATTCGTGGGGGGGGGGGGGGTTATGGTAGTACAAAACAATTTAACAATTTTCCTCTCAGGAGTGTGTGCTGCAATATTTGTCAGCCAGGGGCGTCGCCGACGGGAGGGTCGGGGGGAGGTCTGGGCAAACTTCCCCCACTTTTAGAAGGCGGGGAAGGGTCGACCCCTCCCTCCCACACACACACACACACACTTTTTGAGGGAAAAAATAACAATTTATCGTAAAAATTAACTTTGCAGTGCAGTAAAAATCCAGCTATCTAGTGTCAAAAACTGGAAAATGTCGCGCCGCTTCGCGGCATGACACAAGTTTCGCAATTGCTTATACAAATTAGGAAAATGGGAAAACGAATTGCATTAAGTGTCTGGCAGAGGTTCTCC
>JAXIVJ010012768.1:0-39268 GCA_036785665.1 Chirona hameri | reverse complement strand
ATAAGGTGTCCTCAGATTTGATCTTAGGTCAACATTTGAGGCTCCAGAGGTAAAAAAAGGAAAAATGACGTTTTTTTGCTAAATCGTTTTTCGCTATTAACTTTTTATGTAATAAAGATAACGAAAAAATGTTTACGCCATTATATTTATCTTGTCAAGACGCTTTGAATGATATACATGGTGACCTTGTTAACGTAACTTAAAAATTTGACCTCAGGTCAAGGTCAAGTGGTAATGTTGCATATGGGAAGAAGTGTCTCGACGAGACAAACACATTGATGTCTGTTTAACTTCTTTATCTCCATTATGTCGGGAGTTATTGGCAAAAAAATGATGGTGACCTCGCATGACCTCAATTGACCCAATACTGAACAAAACTTACACTTGGATCATCAAGAATATCCTGTAATAACATTATCTAGAAGTAATTGGACTAATATCATGCATATCCTTAGCATTTTGTATATTTCCCCATTTACTTATGGGGAGGTTACGAAATTGATCTGACCTTAGGTCACCGATATCAAAATTCCGAGATAAACGAATTGTAAGTACTTATGCCCTCATGACATCCTGTAAGTGTCAAACTGATCGGTGAAAAACTCTGGCTTTGGCACAACTGCAAACATTTTTGCAGGTGGGGTCACTTGACCTGGTCTGGTGACCTGACCTGAGATGACCCGAGGTTATTTTTGTTTAAAGTGTGCGCAATTGATGTCCTGACAGGTGTGTGAAAACCCAGCGGCGCTGCGCGCCGCTGTTTTTTCGCTATCTTGAAAAACCCTGAGGGGGGGGGGGGGGGGGGGGGCGGAAATCAACAGTGCGCAGTGCGCGGGGTTAAAGGGAAATAATGACCTTTTTCCACAAAAATGGAGTTAGCACTTGAAATCGCCAGACGAGACCAAAATATATTGTAAATTCATCACATTTTGCATGAAACTTTCTTACCGAAAGATATTTCAAGTTAAAGTTGATAAGCGTTCCACACTTTTAACGAACCGGTACTTGCAAGTACTTTTGGTCCTCATCGAACTGCGGGCTTTTCCCGTATTGTTTTTTTACGCAATGGAGTGGAAAATATATTGTGCGTTCTGCTTGTTGTGATTATATGCCCGGCGATCTTCTAAAACTAACAGCGATTGGAAAAAGTGGCAATAAAATCGGAAGCTCATCGATGCACATCAACTGCGGCATAGTTAGTGGTTGCGACCCTCAATTTTTGAAATCGATTCATTTGTTTTCAACATTAAGAGTATTGTATAATTTGTCTGTGGCTGTATATAACACTATGCTTTATATTATCATGAAAAATAATAATGTTTCCCCAAAAAACTAACAAAACAATAACACAAAACTGGCAATTAAATCGGAAGCTCATCGATGCACATCGACGGCGACCTATTTAGCGTCGGCGATTTGTTACAAAGTCATTGTCATGCTTCTCGGCGCACTTAACCATTGTGGCGAGTTGTTCCTGATTAGCATACCCAAGTCCCGTAGCAGGCTTTGTTAATGACGTCACTGGTGCCATTCTTGTGTAGCATTGCAAAATATATCTGATTTGAGTTGAAAGCTAATTAAAGACTTATTCAAATTATTGTTTTTAAGTTTGAATTTTCTTGTTAATAATTATTAAAGGTATTTTATCACTGTATTTCATAGTAGTTGACACTTCAGAGACTTGTGACGTAATAATATTGTATCCAATATGCATTTCCCTCACCTTTTGCTATTGTGGCGCAGTGCCGAGTGCTTTGCGAATACTAGCTTGCCTGGGTTCAATTCATTCTGCCCTTATTTTATTCGAGTTGGTATAGTTTGCATGTTGTTGTTATTCATGACTTATACTGATAGTCAGTCATGCATCACGGATGCTTCACGGATTGCTTCACGGATCAGAGCGCTGCTCGAACGCACGCTAGTAGCGCTTTCGTTCTCCATGGCAACCAGGCGTGAGCCAATGAAAAGCCAGAACGTATTCCCTTTCTGGCTTTTGATTGGCTGACGCCTGGTTGCCATGGAGAACGAAAGCGCTACTAGCGCTACTAGCGTGTGTCCGAGCAGCGCTCAGTTTGATCGGAAGCGTCACAGAGCCTCCAGAAATGCCGCACTCGATGTAAACAATGGTAGGGAAGGACGAATTTGTCAATGACCTTCATGAAGTACACAAGGTACTTGTTTGGTATTTTTTCCAAACTTACAACTTTGAATTTGGGAATAATTTGTTTAATTCTTAAATTTAAATAAAATAATTGTAAAACCATAACGGTAGCCTAAGAAATTGTTGCTAACGAAATAAAAAGGTCATTATTTCCTTTAATACATGTCCAGTATTTTCATCTCGCCATACCAACATAGCTATTTGTACCACGGTACATAGTGGTAGTTGTGCGGCATTTCACGGTACATTTTAATGCATCTCATTATTACGAGCGATCGCGAAGCGCTCGCTCGTAATAATGACCCGTGGCGAACCCGTGGCGAACCCGTGGCGACACTTTTGAGAAGCTTATATATATATGCAACCACTAGTCCGATTGACAAGCGGGCTTCTTTGCTGAGCAGTCCCATCCAACCTACCCTGTTTGAGACCAGTGCCGACTCATGTGGGTGACTACCACTGCGCGTGGCGCGTGCCGCGTGAGGGGTATTTAAAAGTGTTTTCTCCCAAAAATCCGCAACGGCTGGGCAGATTATGTGCAAATGTGGTGTGTGTCTAGGGATTCCTCAGCCGCCACTTTCCCACAACTCAGGGGTGGAGTGTTTCTGCACGTGCGCGCGTGCACACCCCTATTCTTTATATCAGGAACGGCTAGCCGATTGTGCTCTAATTTGGTGTGTGGTTAAGGACCTCTCAGGCGCCAGTTTCTCCAAGTCAGGAGTGGGGTGCCTCTGCACGTGCGCACGTGCAGGCCCCTATTCTATATCTCAGGAACGGCTGAGCAGATTGTGCTCGAATTTGGTGTGTGATTAGGGACCTCTCAGTGGCCGCCTTTCGCAAGTCAGGGTGGGGATGCATCTGCACGTGCGCACGTGCGCACCTTTTTTGTATCTCCGAAACTATTTGCCCGATCGAGTTTAATTTCGAATTTGGTGTGTGGACATCTCAATCGCCGCCTTCCCACAAGTCAGGGGTGTTGAAGTCAGGGGTGCCCGATCGAGTTGAAGAAATTCACCATACATTTCCTTCGCGCTCGCTCGTTCATCGCCAACTACGGCGCTTTACTAGTTTATGCTACGTGCATGTCGGTATTGAATATCCTCTAATTTGTTGTGTTTGTAAGAAGCGCCTAATTCCCCGATTTAGCTTCGACACAGCCGACGAAGCATCTTCAAAAAACAGCGTCAGACTGCGATCCATCTTAGCTCGCTTTTAATCAAACGATAAGCTACAGACCTTAGACCGGTCATTTATATCACCAAGACTCGGACGACATTTCTAAGCAAATTAGATTTCGTCAAGTAAAAATACCAGGCATCAATGCCCAATTTCTTAAATTATGTAATCTTGTATTGTTGCCGTGTATATATGCGCATGCTTATTTTGTTTGCATGCTATCATGGTTCTTCTTTTGTTCGTGATGTATGTGGTGGTGTCTGTTCGTGGTGTCGTGGCATTGTCTGGATAATTACTTGGAATCTCGACTTATTATCATGGGTGGAGTTTGTCAAAATAAGTTGGTGGGGCAAAATTTAATCCCTTCGGACACAAACACACGCATACAGTGAACGCGCGCACACAAACACAAGTTACTACCATTGAATGTGTACACTAAATATACAAAAATGGTTACATAATTGAAAACAAGGAAAACATTGGGCACAATTTTACTTGAAGTACAACACAACTATGATACAAAATTTAGCATTTGCAAAGCATGAGCAAAAGCGTAAGGAACAGGTGAGTTGTGTAAGGTATAATCAAAGGCCTCATCAACTGAACTTAGTCTTCACATTAATACAAGTCTGGAGAACTGAGGTTTTTGGAACCATACCGGATCCAACCTAACCTAACCTGACCAAAACTACCCCAAGTCCTTACCCAACCATGAATCATATCTTAACATTTACCCAACATATCCTAACAACCAACCAAACTAGTAACAAGACCAATGCCAACCCTGCGTGTCAGATTCAGAATGAAAAATCGAAATTATAAAAACCTGAGAAAGACTTTCCAGGATCTAATAATACCATATACAGTATACAAGGCCCGTGTTGCATGCGGCCATAGAGATGTCTGTATCATTGTATATGCATACGGCCAAGGCGCCCAGTTAATTTTCTTTTAACGAAACATTCACGCAGTATTTGTCACAAGTTCACATCTAAAAAAAATGTAAATGTGATTTTCTAAATAGCATAGCATTGCCTTGCAAACTGTGATTTAAACAATGAAAAGAAAATTACAAATTACGATAAAAATAATGGCATTCACCATTGCTTGATTTTTTTTCTCAACACAACTATTGTCTTATATTTGTGAAATGTATAGTTCTTGGTACTTTAGGTTGTGACAAAATCAGCGCAATGAAACTGTTGCTGACAAGTGGTGGTGGTGGAAAGGGCTGGTACCAGGGGGTGTCATCACTTCAGAATGCATTGGCCAAATAATGCCACTGACGTCACAGCTGAGGCAGCTGTGGCGCACTTTCTTGGCGCAGTTTTTCTTGGCGAAATGTGTTCAGTAGGCAGCTAAAGGCTCGACATATCAATGTGTTCTTGGCAGTGTTCTTGGCAACCTGGCATCGATTTGCAAGACTTGCTTTGACAGCTTTGCATTGGGCCAGTGGTAGGAGTGAGGAAACAACGATTGCTGGCTCGTCAGTAGAAAAATAGTTGCTCTACCGAATGGTTTTTGTTTCAGTGCTTCATCCCCTCTGGCTTAGAAAAGGAACCTAAATTTATACCGCATAAAAAGCATTACGGGCGATGGCGCCTTGGGCCCGTGAATACCTGTGAAGTCAGGCGCTTACGTCACGGAGTGGTAAACTCGCCGGATGACTCTACCTGGTGGCCACAGGCTTGCTACTTTCTGAAACTCCTTGTGCTATTTGACATTCTCACGTTTATGGAAAGGTGTGGTGGTGAGCATATATTTTTCTGAACATTAAATTGGGTTCAAAGACGAGTCAATGCTCCGAAACTATGGGATCGATCTGGGTCATTTATTTACCATTCGATCCGGCGTGGTCCAAAACAGTATTCTGAGTTTTATCCATTTTGGTCCAATTTAAGTGGACCAAATTAGACCAAAACCACCAAAAACTGTTTTGGGTGGTTTTGGTCAAATTTGTCTCACTTAAATTGGACCAAAATGGATAAAACTCAGAACATTGTTTTGGACCACGCCGGATCGAATGGTAAATAAATGACCCAGATCGGTTCCATAGTTTCGGAGCATTGGCTCGTCTTTGAACCCAATTTAATGCCCATAAAAAAATATATGCTGGTGGTGATAGCCAAAGTTTGGTGAGGCCATTTATGTTTGACTCCACTAAGTTTTGCCAGATTTGAAGTAATTTACTTAATGTAAATGTAAAGCTGCTGTAGTTTCACGATATAATGTCTGATGAAAATGGTGTAAGGTGCTAGTACCATATTGGGCTTATGTTATACATTCATTAAATTATAAATCATCCCCTAATTTCTGTTTATAAATGTTAAACATATGGCGATAGCAGCTCTTCCTCAGATTGAATGAGTTTCACATTTTAAAGATGTCAGAAGTAATTGATGTTACTTGTGCAAGTATATTGGCCAGCTCCAGTTTCTTTAAAAGTTGGTGGGGCAAAAATCAATGTTGGTGGGGCAAAAACCAATGTTGGTGGGGCGCCCGCCCCACCAAGTGTATAGGAAACTCCGCCCCTGCTTATTACTCACCCCACGATACAACTATACCACCTCTGATGTACCACCTCTATACCACCTCTATACCACCTCTATACCACCTCTGATGTAGGGTGCTGTGTCAAACTGCGATAACAGCAGCTCGGCCCCACCCCACGATACATCTATACCACCTCTGATGTAGGGTGCTGTGTCGAACTGCGATAACAGCAACTCGGCCCCACCCCACGATACAACTATACCACCTCTGATGTAGGGTGCTATGTCAAACTGCGATAACAGCAACTCGGCCCCACCCCACGATACAACTATACTGCACCTCTGATGTAGGGTGCTATGTTAAACTGCGATAACAGCAACTCGGCCCCACCCCACGATACAACTATACTGCACCTCTGATGTAGGGTGCTATGTTAAACTGCGATAACAGCAACTCGGCAGCAGCAGCAACAGGAGGATGACTTGACAGACGGATGTAGCAACGGGTGACAAACAGGGGATTTCAGCCAGCAGTGGCGCACGCAGGATTCCATTTCGGGGGGTCTGAGCCCTAAGAGCGGGACCCTTGTGTGCGGGCACCCACCCGTTGTTTGAGAAAACTTCGCGGATTTCGGTCACTTGTTTTTTAGCGGTCCACCTACAGCATGGGATCTGAGACATGATAACTGTCTTGTCAATGTTGTGTAAGGTGACTGCGCGTGCTACTGATTTGCGGTACAACGGTCGAGAGTTGACGAAATGAGGTCAATGACAACACGCAGTAGTGGTGAACCGATACGGTATTTTCGTAGCAGATATGTGTGATCAGTTGGCGCGATACATGGCTAATTTTTACAACATACAGCATCGCAAGAAATGTGGAGACGGTCTCGCGCACGACTTGGGAAGGCATAACCAACGGATCCAGGGCCTGGTGTCAACCAGTTGCTGCATAGCTGTCTGGAAGCTGCGCACAGGCTTTCTGGAGTTTGGTCAAAATGAGAGAAGCACGGGGAACAGATCGCGCCAAAAATGTAAAACGTCGTAATAACTAGAGGTGTTTTTTTTTCGGGAGATCTGCTACCCATTGCTTGGATACTCAAAATATCGGTCCCTAGGTACATCTCTAGTATTGACGATGAAACATAACATGTTTAAAATAGCGAAGCAGTTTATTTCATCAGTGAAGTTGAGTGTTACAATATTATTTGGTTACGCCCATGTTTGAGATGCTTATGCGCAAATTGTAGGGTAGATAGAAACTGCGTTTACACGGGACTTTATATTCTCTAGGCATGAAGAGAATATAACACACAGTCATCTCTTCGGAAATTGAGGCAATTTTAGCAATTGGGCCAAATTATGGCGTTTTTTCCCTTTCAAACGTCCCAGATTCATGTCCTCTACAGGTTTAAAAGTCCCAGCCTTTGGACGGCAAAATTCCGTATAAACTACGCTAGGCTACGTTTGCAAACGGAATAGGA
Organism: Chirona hameri; assembly: GCA_036785665.1. Taxonomy (NCBI): domain Eukaryota; kingdom Metazoa; phylum Arthropoda; class Thecostraca; order Balanomorpha; family Balanidae; genus Chirona; species Chirona hameri. The sequence goes on along the minus strand of JAXIVJ010012768.1, from coordinate 31,955 downwards.
ATTAACCCGCGCACTGCAGGGGCTTTGCGCCGAACACGAACTGCAGGGGGGTTGATTTCCGCCCCCCTTGAGATCTCGAAAACTACGCAACGTAGCGAGAAGCGGAAAAAGGCATGTGATAGCTTCATACATTTTCTATCGAAAGTATTTCAGTGTTTTTTTAAGTCAGGTCAAAATTGGAGTCACCAGAGGTCATCAAAGGTCAAATTTTCCAGTTTTTTCTCCTGTTTTAGGACATCGCTCCAGAAATTCCCATATATCTCAGACACGATGATAGTTAGAAACAAACGGAGAAAAGCAAACGCCAGCCAGTGAAATTTGTAATCGCTAAGGTGTTCTCAGATTTGTTCTCAGGTCAATATTTGAGGCTCCAGAGGTCAAATTGGAAAAATGCCGTTTTTTGCTAAATCGTTTTTTGCTATTAACTTTTTACTTAATAAAGATAACGGAAAACTGTTTACGCCATTGTGTTTATCTTGTCAAGGCGCTTTGAATGATATATATGGTGACCTTGTTAAGTCAACTTAACAATTTGACCTAAGGTCAAGGTCAAGTGGTGACCCAAGTAGGGCATGTTGCATATGGGAAGGCGTGTCTCGACGAGACAAACACATTGATGTCTGTTTGACTTCTCTATCTTCACTATGTCGAGAGTTATTGACAAAAAGGTGATGGTGACGTCGCATGACCTCAAATGACCCAATAGGAGTCACTGAACAAAACTTACACTGGGATCATCAAGAATATCCTATAATAACATGATCCAGAAGTAATTGGACTAGTACCATGCATATCCTTGAAATAGGAAGCATTTGTATATTTCCCCATTGACTTATCATGGGGAGGTTACGAAATTGACCTGACCTTAGGTCACCGATATCAAAATTCCGAGTTATGCGAATTGTAAGTACTGATGCCCTCATAACATCCTGTAAGTTTCAACCTGATCGGTGAAAAACTCTGGCTTTGGCACAACTGCAAACATTTTTGGTGGTGGGGTCACTTGACCTGGTCTGGTGACCTGACCTGAGATGACCCGAGCATATTTTTTTTCTCAAAGTGTGCGCAATTGATGTCCTAACAAGTGTATCAAAACCCGGCGGCGCTGCGCGCCGCCGTTTTTTCGCTATCTTTGAAAAACCTGAGGGGGGGGGGGCGGAAATCAACCCCCCTGCAGTGTGCGGGTTAACCCTGGAGGCGCTGGGGGTTCTTCCCCCAACCCTTTGGTTTTTCCGCCATAATAAAACAAAACGCATGGAGATATCGACTTGAAAGTTTAAGCAACTTGAAATACATAGCAAGGCCACATTTTGGCAAAAACAAAATGGGTCCCGGCCAGGTCAGATCAGGTCACCAGGTCAGGTCAAATGACATGACCACCAAACAACTTATAGGTAGCACCACCGGCACAGTGGTGAATCGGGCGACATGAAACTCATGACACGTCATGAGGTCATTAGGGACTACAATTCGTTTATCTCGGATTTTATATATCGGTGACCTAAGGTCAAGTTATAATCGTGACCTTTTCAATGTAACCCTTTGGGAAAACAAAAACGCATATATCTCAGTTGTAAAGGGATAAATTTAGTTCATGTTTGCTCTAGCCACTATCTTTAGGACCGGGCCCTGTTGTGACCGGCCTCTCGTCCTGACCGGGCCCCACATCACGCCTTTGACAGCACCGGGCCCCTGCCTCGATCGGGCCTGACCAAGAACGGGCCCGTATCAATAATTTGCAAGGACCGGGCCCTGTTGGTGACGGGGCCCTCGACCTGACCGGGCCCCATATCACGTCTTTTCCAGCACTGGGTCTGCCTCGATCGGACCTGACTAAGACCGGGTCCCTACCAGAAACGGGCCCGTATCAAGAATATGCGAGGACCGGGCCCTGTTGTGACCGAACCCTCGTCCTGACCGGGCCCCATGCCCCGCTTTTCCCAACACCGGACCCCTGCCTCGATCGGGCCTGACCAAGACCGGGCCCTTACCAGAAACGGTCCCGCATCAATAATATGCAAGGGCCGGGCCCTGGTCCTGACCGGGCCCCATCTCACGCCTTCGCCAGCCCCGGGCCCCTGGCTCGATCAGGCCTGACCAAGACCGGGGCCCTGCCAGGTATGGGCCAGAATACGGGCCCCTCATAAATTGCAGGGGGGAGGGGGTCAGCTGACCCTTTTGACCCCCTCCCCCCACCCCCTGCGTTCGCCACTGTTGGCTAGAAATCAAACGCGGTTTCTGCATATTTTCACGCTGCGTTGTCAGCTGTTGCTTCGACAAAAACAACAACAATGTCGACAGTGTTGCCTGATCAGTGGCGATATACCCGCTTCTGTCCACTGGCAAGAGCCTCATTGACAGTCGGGCTTTGTGTGTTCCTTTTGCAGGACGGCAGGTGTGTATTGTGTAGGTCCGGTGAACAGACGTCTGTGGGGAAGATAAAGTGAGGAGCGCGAATGTCGTAAACAACAGGCAAAGTTATGGCTGGCTCTCCGAGGACGCCTCTGAGAATGTATGGGTGCGAGGGTCTCCGAGGACGCCTCTGATAATGTATGGGTGCGAGGGTCTCCGAGGACGCCACTGAGAATGTATGGGTGCGAGGCTCTCCGAGGACGCCTCTGAGAATGTATGGGTGCGAGGGTCTCCGAGGACGCCTCTGAGAATGTATGGGTGCGAGGGTCTCCGAGGACGCCTCTGATAATGTATGGGTGCGAGGGTCTCCGAGGACGCCTCTGAGAATGTACGGGTGCGAGGCTCTCCGAGGACGCCTCTGATAATGTATGGGTGCGAGGTGCGAGGGTCTCCGAGGACGCCTCTGAGAATGTATGGGTGCGAGGGTCTCCGAGGACGCCTCTGATAATGTATGGGTGCGAGGTGCGAGGTTCTCCGAGGACGCCTCTGAGAATGTACGGGTGCGAGGGTCTCCGAGGACGCATCTGAGAATGTATGGGTGCGAGGATCTCCGAGGACGCCTCTGAGAATGTATGGGTGCGAGCTCTCCGAGGACGCCTCTGAGAATGTATGGGTGCGAGGGTCTCCGAGGACGCCTCTGAGAATGTACGGGTGCGAGCTCTCCGAGGACGCCTGAAAATGTATGGGTGCGAGAGTCTCCGAGGACGCCTCTGAGAATGTATGGGTGCGAGGGTCTCCGAGGACGCCTCTGAGAATGTATGGGTGCGAGGCTTTCCGAGGACGCCTCTGAGAATGTATGGGTGCGAGGGTCTCCGAGGACACCTCTGAGAATGTATGGGTGCGAGGCTCTCCGAGGACGCCTCTGAAAATGTATGGGTGCGAGGGTCTCCGAGGACGCCACTGAGAATGTATGGGTGCGAGGATCTCCGAGGACGCCTCTGAGAATGTATGGGTGCGAGGCTCTCCGAGGACGCCACTGAGAATGTACGGGTGCGAGGGTCTCCGAGGACGCCTCTGATAATGTATGGGTGCGAGGGTCTCCGAGGACGCCTCTGAGAATGTATGGGTGCGAGGCTCTCCGAGGACGCCACTGAGAATGTACGGGTGCGAGGGTCTCCGAGGACGCCTCTGAGAATGTATGGGTGCGAGGGTCTCCGAGGACGCCTCTGATAATGTATGGGTGCGAGGGTCTCCGAGGACGCCTCTGAGAATGTATGGGTGCGAGGGTCTCCGAGGACGCCTCTGATAATGTATGGGTGCGAGGGTCTCCGAGGACGCCTCTGAGAATGTACGGGTGCGAGGGTCTCCGAGGACGCCACTGAGAATGTACGGGTGCGAGGCTCTCCGAGGACGCCTCTGATAATGTACGGGTGCGAGGGTCTCCGAGGACGCCTCTGAGAATGTATGGGTGCGAGGATCTCCGAGGACGCCTCTGAGAATGTATGGGTGCGAGGGTCTCCGAGGACGTCTCTGAGAATGTATGGGTGCGAGGATCTCCGAGGACGCCTCTGAGAATGTATGGGTGCGAGCTCTCCGAGGACGCCTCTGAGAATGTATGGGTGCGAGGGTCTCCGAGGACGCCTCTGAGAATGTATGGGTGGCCGGTGTACGGGTGGCGGGTGGAATGTATGGGTGGCCGGTGTACGAGTGGCGGGTGGAATGTATGGGTGGCCGGTGTACGGGTGGCGGGTGGAATGTATGGGTGGCCGGTGTACGGGTGGCGGGTGGAATGTATGGGTGACCGGTGTACGGGTGGCGGGTGGAATGTATGGGTGCGAGTGGCCGCGAAATCTACACACCAACGTCCTGTGCGCTGCAGTACTGTCCGAATACGAAAGGTTAACGGCTGTATGACTGCACTCGTATAGGTCTTTTACAACTTTGAATGGCGGAGATACGTCGATTGTTTTGTGTTTGGATCATTGCAGGCCATGATTATACATGATTGAGACAAAGTTGCTGAGTGCGGCCATTACACATGGTTGCAGCCATGACAAGTACAGCTCTGTAACGTAACACAAAAAAACACACTTGTCTCATCGTTAGACTTGTTTCGTATGTCTATGTTTGTTTTTCACCTCCTCGGTTGTCTTCCATGCGTGCTTTATCAAGTATTCGCTTATATGTCCGAACAGGCTAAACATGGAACAAAAGCCATATTCGTTTGATCACTTACACAAAGGGTAGACTTGGAAAGACTAACCGATATTGCACAACGTTTGGCTGTTGTGCTCACCAGTGATAGGGTTCACCACACCAGTGACAACCATTTTGACCCGGGGTACCTTTGACCTGGGAAACGTGACCTTAGCCACCTGTGACCTGATGTCGTTTGCTTTGCTGGTGACTCCCTAGGTGGTAATGCTAACTAGTCTCCCCCCAAGCTCGGTGGTCCCATAAAACATCTCCCCCAGCTCGGTGGGCCCATAAAACATCTCCCCTCCCCCAGCTCGGTGGGTCCATAAAACATCTCCCCCTCCCCCAGCTCGGTGGGCCCATAAAACATCTCCCCCTCCCCCAGCTCGGTGGGTCCATAAAACATCTCCCCTCCCCCAGCTCGGTGGGTCCATAAAACATCTCCCCTCCCCCAGCTCGGTGGGCCCATAGAACATCTCCCCCTCCCCCAGCTCGGTGGGTCCATAAAACATCTCTCCCTCCCCCAGCTCGGTGGGTCCATAAAACATCTCCCCTCCCCCAGCTCGGTGGGCCCATAAAACATCTCCCCCTCCCCCAGCTCGGTGGGTTCATAGAACATCTCTCCCTCCCCCAGCTCGGTGGGTCCATAAAACATCTCCCCTCCCCCAGCTCGGGGGTCCATAAAACATCTCCCCCTCCCCCAGCTCGGTGGGCCCATAAAACATCTCCCCCTCCCCCAGCTCGGTGGGTTCATAAAACATCTCCCCCTCCCCCAGCTCGGTGGGTCTATATAACATCTCTCCCAGCTCGGTGGGTCCATAAAACATCTCCCCCTCCCCCAGCTCGGTGGGTCCATAAAACATCTCCCCTCCCCCAGCTCGGTGGGTCCATAAAACATCTCCCCCTCCCCCAGCTCGGTGGGCCCATAAAACATCTCCCCCTCCCCCAGCTCGGTGGGTCCATAAAACATCTCCCCTCCCCCAGCTCGGTGGGTCCATAAAACATCTCCCCCTCCCCCAGCTCGGTGGGCCCATAAAACATCTCCCCCTCCCCCAGCTCGGTGGTCCCATAAAACATCTCCTCCCCAGTTCGGTGGGCCCATAAAACATCTCCTCCCCAGCTCGGTGTCATGGGACCCCCCCCCCCCCCCCCCTGTTCCCAGCTATACTGTTCCCAGTTTCCATAGAACTGCTCAGTTATGTATGTATCCACGTCACCGCCTGTTGCGCCATCAGATGCCTCACCAGGGCGCTGGTAATCACATACCGACGTGACCGCGTCACCTCCCATTGTGAATAGTGTCTCAACGGGGTCTCCCTGGTTATCGCAGGCTAACATTACCAGGTATTCATGTGCGAGCGTTATCAGGTAGTCACGTGCTAGTCAAAGCCTAATCCGCCAACAAAGGCCTCGCCATGGCACTGGTAGCTATACACTAGCGTTACCAGGTAGTACCATGCTAACATTGGCAGACAATCACGTCCTAAAGTTGCCAACTTCCGGCGGATAGCCCGTTTCCAAGAACCCGCCCCCTGCCAGAGGTCTGATTTTGACCTCCCCGCGGCACCCGGCACTGCCACCACTGCAGTTTAGCACTGCCACCACTGCAGTTTAGCACTGCCGCCACTGCAGTTTAGCACTGCCACCACTGCAGTTTAGCACTGCCAACACTGCAGTTTAGCACTGCCACCACTGCAGTTTAGCACTGCCACCACTGCAGTTTAGCACTGCCACCACTGCAGTTTAGCACTGCCACCACTGCAGTTTAGCACTGCCACCACTGTAGTTTAGCACTGCCACCACTGCAGTTTAGCACTGCCACCACTGCAGTTTAGCACTGCCACCACTGCAGTTTAGCACTGCCACCGCCGCCGCCGCCGCCGCCGCCGCCGCCGCCGCCGCTGCTGATGCTGCTGCTGCTGCTGATGATGATGATGATGATGCCGATATCGAATGGCGAATATGTGGCCAATTGTGGGGCCGCCGCATGAACACGCACGAGGCGGGGAGAACTTCGTCAGGATTCACGGGAACCCTTGTGCCGTCATGATGGGAAACGGTGACGTCATAAATGTGCTGGAGCGGTGTTAACCTGGTGGTTAAGTCAATAGGGTTTCTATAAATAGTACTGGGTTGGATATGGATATGTTAGTGGCGTTGTCAACCTGTTAGTTGTGCCATATAAAGTGTTGTGAATTATACAATACCTATTTGTGACGTCACGCTTGTACCAATGACCAGGGGTGTCCCTGACGGGGGAGATGGGGGTAGAGCCCTTCATGGGACACATTTTCAGCCCCAACCCCGCTCTAGCCCATTCACCCAGACCCAAACCCGTTCCAATCCAAATCCAAATCCGAATTCATAATTGATGGGGCTCCTATTTCCACCCGTTTCAGCATATTTCACGTTTTGTGGTGCAAAAAAAAATGATATTGTCTATCCCAAACCCGTTCCAACCCGTTACATACAAGATGGCCCCATTCCCACCCATTTCCATCCTGTTCTATGGGTTCCATGGGGATTCCCATTCCATGAAGGGCTCTAGTTGGGGGGACGCGACCCCCTACTTTTGAAAAACGGGGGGAGGGGGGTCGACCCCCCTCCGATTTTGTGTCGATTTTGTCGATTTTGTCGATTTTGTCGATTTTGTTCAGAGCTATTTTACCACCAGATGCATTTGGTGCTAACAATGAACTGAAATCGTTTTGCCAGGGGTGGTAAAATGCCCCGTCCTGCTGGACGACGTCAGAGAACAACAATTGTATTTTTCTTGCCAGGTTGGCTATTTTTCATCACAAATGATCCAACAGAGGAGCCACATGCTGCATTTTTGCATGCGTGTGCTTTTTGCATCGAATCGTGGGATATTCAAAGGCAATTTCTACTGAATTGGTTCACACATGAAAATGCACAGTCTACCAAAAAATACGCGTCCCAGTCTACCAAAAAAAATACGCGTCCCACATAGCAACAGTGATACCAGTTTGACAGCATATTAGACCACAAATATAGTTGTTTTTATAGACCATACAAACTACCAAGTTGTCTGAAAACTACTATTTCAGTCGTCATCGGTTTAGGAGATCCGCGGAATACCACTCATAGACTTTGAACGGGAGACTCTCCACCGTCCGTCCGGCGGATCCGCTGGTTTTATCAGTCAACTTCGCTGCATAGTAGAAATTGTATACATTTTGGAACAAATTTAGAAACCCAGAGTATATTGTAGATTGTTGACCAATGACTATGGAGGCATGATGGCAGCAATTTAAAACCTCGATTTGAAGCGATCGTCGCTTTCGAAAGCGACGCATGCTATTTTTGTTTAGCAATTCAGGTAAGTTTAAGTTAAAATAATGAATAATATAGTTGCTCAAAAAGTGGATTAAATCAATCGCATAGCAGATAGAGTAAACGTAACATGTCAACACATCAGACTTGGCACGTTACTTGTTGTTGTGGTGGTGTTGACTGTTGGTGTTGTAATTTGGGACATGCTAGACATCAAACTTGCATGTTATTGGTGGTGTATTAGTGCTGAAAGTCATCCCAGGCAAAGGGTTGTCGTTTTCAGTTTGAAGGGAGAAAACGGTAAACAACTGTAACCCCGGACACGCCCTTACAACATTTTTTTTCATGCTATTGGTGATGTAGTGTGTCAGTATCGACTTCATCACCAATAGCATGACAAGTATGGTATTATGATGTGTCCGGTGTTAATGTTGTCTACCCTACCTGTAAAAAAGTCTGATTACATTAAAAACTGATTGTGTGACCTTCGGGCGAGTTTGACAATAAACCCCACATTAGTTATTAGGTAATCCCTATAATATACCTACCAATCGATAACAAATATCACATTTAGTAACTATGGATGTCTTCCCAAAGATATTTTGCACTAAACTAAATCTAACTTCAATCATTATTATCTCGCCGCTTCCGTCTTCTCGCCCGTCCCCAAACTTTGTTTACACGCCAGCTGACGACGACCGACAAGGTCGCCGTCAGCTGGTCGCCGTCAGCTGGTGTCAGTAGCTGGCGTGACGGCGTTCACGGCGGCCCGGCTATGACGTCACAAAACTTATTTACGCTGAATAAGTGTTGTGACGTAGTAGCCATCTAAAATGTATGGGGGAAGACATCCATAGTTACTAAATGTGATATTTCCTAACGATTGGTAGGTATATTATAGGGATTAACTAATAACTAATGGTGGGTTTATTGTCCAAATCACGACCCTTGACTTTGGGTAATAGTTCAGTAACCCCCCCCCCCCTGCAGTCTATGGTGTTCTTCAGGTCCCTAATAGAAGAAGAGTAGTCAGCTGACGGTAATATCACAACAGACTGAAAAGTGGTCTATCTTTTACTGTCTACGAGATGGTCTGGGGGGTTCTGGGCGGGGGGGGGGGGCGACAGCTCCTGGTAGGTTCTGCAGCGCAGCGAGCGAATGCGAGCGGCTCATTCTAAACGTGGGTCCTTGCGACCGTAATTGCTGGAGCTAAATGTTAGGTCAGGTTGGATTATGTATCGTTTTTGGTTACGTCATAGTTTTGGTATTACTGGTACATTTTCTGTCTGTCATAAATTAAGAAGAAAAATATTAACATTAAATGAGAAAAAAAATATTGCTTAGGACCTGCCTCTTCTCCTATCGGGACCTCAAGAACTTGACAATGTCTTTAATCTTGCATCAGCTACAGGGTAGCTTATCAGAGTTTCTGCAACTTTATTTTTGCATGTATGATCAATATTTCACAGAGTATAAATATAAATATTGCTTCAACGAGCGATATTGCTGGAGAACTGGAGAACTGTGTTGCTGGAGAACCATTTTCCTACTTTCGATTTGGTCGGCGAACCATAATCTATTTTTATCACCCCTGCGTGTTGCTTCTATAGAGGAGCGGCTGTATGCACCCTCTACTTGTACTACCTTTCGCCATGTACTGCGTGTGCTAAGTGTTGAGCTCATCGCTCATCAAGTACTGCGGTGAAAGGAATTCACTTATGAATTGCCCTACTCGTTTGCGTGGGACATAATCAATGCGACGTCGCTTTTACAGACGAATTACACTCGGAATGCTGAGAGGGGATGTAAATGAGGTGGCTTACATATTGAGTGCGTTGATATACGAGGGGCACGAACACTGGCTACGGAAACGGGAGGGGGAGGGTTGGATTGGGGTGGGGGCTAATGAGGGCACACTGTTCAGTTGAGGGGCACGAACACTGGCTACGGAAACGGGAGGGGGAGGGTTGGATTGGGGTGGGGGCTAATGAGGGCACACTGTTCAGTTGAGGGGCACGAACACTGGCTACGGAAACGGGAGGGGGAGGGTTGGATTGGGTGGGGGCTAATGAGGGCACACTATTCAGTTGAGGGGCACGCACACTGGCTACGGAAACGGGAGGGGGAGGGTTGGATTGGGGTGGGGGCTAATGAGGGCACACTGTTCAGTTGAGGGGCACGAACACTGGCTACGGAAACGGGAGGGGGAAGGTTGGATTGGGGTGGGGGCTAATGAGGGCACACTGTTCCCATCATCACATAATTGATTAACGTAAGTTACTGGATTTCATGCAATGCATCGGGTTGAAAATGAGCTTTACTCCCCATTCCCGGAGTGTTTCAACCGCACATTTCAGTGAACTGTTACTCAGCCTGCGTCTGTAATACATTGCACAATCTACGTCACACAGTCTACGTCACACAGTCTGCGTCACACAGCCTGCGTCACACAGTCTGCGTCACACAGTCTGCGTCACACAGTCTTGCAGCCAAAAACGTCCATTAGAATGTTGGAGTTGGCCAGCTCGGAGCATATAGCGGCCACCGTACTCACATCGGCCATATAGCGGCCAGTGGCCACCGTACGCCCAGCGGCCATATAGCGGCCAGTGGCCACCGTACGCCCAGCGGACATATAGCGGCCAGTGGCCACCGTACTCACATCGGCCATATAGCGGCCAGTGGCCACCGTACGCCCAGTGGCTATATAGCGGCCAGTGGCCGCACATCAGCCATATAGCGGCCAGTGGCCACCGTACGCCCATCGGCCATATAGCGGCCAGTGGCCACCGTACTCACATCGACCATATAGCGGCCAGTGGCCACCGTACGCCCAGTGGCTATATAGCGGCCAGTGGCCATCGTACTCACATCGGCCATATAGCGGCCAGTGGCCACCGTACGCCCAGTGGCTATATAGCGGCCAGTGGCCACCGTACTCACATCGGCCATATAGCGGCCAGTGGCCACCGTACGCCCAGCGGCCATATAGCGGCCAGTGGCCACCGTACTCACATCGGCCATATAGCGGCCAGTGGCCACCGTACGCCCAGTGGCTATATAGCGGCCAGTGGCCGCACATCAGCCATATAGCGGCCAGTGGCCACCGTACGCCCATCGGCCATATAGCGGCCAGTGGCCACCGTACGCCCAGCGGCCATATAACGGCCAGTGGCCACCGTACGGCCAGTGGCTATATAGCGGTCAGTTGGAAGATGTTCCACAATTAGTGGACAATGTTCCACTATTTGTAAATTGCTATGTAAACGGGGCTATTGCCGAGTTATCGTAATCATTGTAACTTATCGAGCAATCTGCCCGCTCGCACAGGCCGAGTTATCGTAACCATTGTAACTTATCGAGCAATCTGTCCGCTCGCACAGGCCGAGTTATCGTAACCATTGTAACTTATCGAGAAATCTGCCCGCTCGCTTGGTATGGTGCAGGCGCTCTCTCGTTGGTATGCGTGGAGCAGCAGTTCATGTACGCGTGCAGCAGCAACTCATGCTCCCACAAAGGCCGGTTGACCGGTTTCGCCGATCGCGTCCAACCTCACTGCACCAGGTCCAGGTCCAGGTCCAGACGCTGCTGCTGCAGGCTTCAGTGGGAATGGCGGAGCCCGGGATCTGCCTTGTCAAACTATAACGCCTGTTCCAATGCAGCGGAGTGGCTATTGAGGACACAGTGACGTCAGACAGGGTTTGAATTGTGGATGCGTTCTGGCTAACAGCGTGACAAGGCCCGTTAGGCCCGGCATGGCAAACCGTTATCAGATCAGAGGGGCCGTCATGAATCACTGGAAATGTTACAGGAATGGCGGCCCGTCATGAATCACTGGAAATGTTACAGGAATGGCGATCCGTCATGAATTTGGAAATGTTACAGGAATCGTCATGCATCACTGGAAATGTTACAGGAATGGCAGCCCGTCATGAATCACTGGAAATGTTACAGGAATCGTCATGCATCACTGGAAATGTTACAGGAATCGTCATGCATCACTGGAAATGTTACAGGAATCGTCATGAATCACTGGAAATGTTACAGGAATCGTCATGCATCACTGGAAATGTTACAGGAATGGCAGCCCGTCATGAATCACTGGAAATGTTACAGGAATCGTCATGAATCACTGGAAATGTTACTGCCCGTCATGAATCACTGGAAATGTTACACGAATATCTCCCTGACAGGACGTGAACTGTTTCGCTAAAGAGTGCAGATGTATGCGTATGATGGGACAGACAGACTGTTTGGTACTACACGTTTAATACTTCCATTGGCGACTTGTCCTATTCGATTGATGGCTGTGATTTTCCAGTGAACTTGACGCTGCCGTTCTGTGTGTTCTAGTTCGCTGAGATCCCGCCGGAGAAGGGCCTGCGGAGGTGTAAGTCCCTGCTGCGTCAGGTGGCGAGGAAAGCGCGCAGAACTATCCTCCACCACAGCACACACGACTGTTCGATACCTGCCGACTGCCGCGAACAGCTCAAACACATATACGTCTACTGATTGACGTCTTTAGTGACGTGTGACGTCACTGGATCTCAGGCTGTCACGTCATCCGTCGTCAGTTAAGAGCTGGCTGTGATCGCCTGTCTAAAGGATACAGAGAACAGAATAAAGAGCCTACTTTCAGCTGCAAACATTGAAGTTTGCATTTCTCGGCAGTGCAAACAGAATGAAGATTATATATACCATCGAGAATATCCTGATTCACGGTAAATCTCCAGTGGCTTCCAAAAATACGCCAGTGTCATCCAGTGTTCCGTGGGACTTCCAAGGACCATGCGTGTTACAAACTGCCGACAAACGAGAGTCGGCGACTGTCACAAGACTCCGCTGCCAATATCACTTCCGACCGGCCGCACTCGCCCACATCTACAGCGCCACATCTACAGCGCCCGCACGACCTTCAATTTCGCACGGGGAGACCTTCGGTGGCGTCCTGAAGGCCATGTAAGTCGGTCACTAGCGGGCCTGCGCAGTCTGCCGGAGCTCCAGGAGCGGATTACGGAGCTTCCGCCGTACGCAGCGACCGGTTCCGCGGCACCGGTGACGTCACAGTGTGGTTAATCTCCAGTGACGTCACAGTGTGGTTAATCTCCAGTGACGTCACATTGTTGTTAGCTGCACACGTGTGGAAGAGAGCCTGTTAACTGCAGCACCTGGCCCGTTAGAGGGGCGGGTAGCGGTGTTGTGTGTGTGGGGTGGTAGGGTTGCTGGCGAGCGAGGTACACGACAGGGATAGGTGAGTGATAGGTGAGCTGGGAAGTGCAGGAGGGAGGAGAAATGGGGCTAACCGAGGGCGAAATAGGAGAAGTGAGGACTGAGGTGTCTTAATGTGTCCCTTCGCCTTTGTGCGCCATTTTGTGTTGTTAAGAAACCCGGCTTGATGCTTCGAACTACATTTTTACTTTGTTTATCAATCGCCAATTCGGAGTTCCGTAGTCGAGTATTCGACAGTGATTTGTTTTCGAAACGATCATTCGCTTGGCATAATTGAATGGACCAACAACCATTCATTCCCGATACTGCAGGCTTGTCATCGTCCCGAAGTGACCCGGTGTGAGCGCTTTCTTTGCAATTCCGAAGTCATACGGCATTTTGAGCTGTGTCTTGTGTTTCATTCCGTCCGTCATACCGCCCACATGCCGTCACAGTCCGTCGCATGCCGTCACAGTCCGTCCCGTGCCGTCCCGTGCCGTCACAGTCCGTCACAGTGCCGTCACATGCCGTCACAGTCCGCCCCGTGCCGTCACAGTGCCGTCACAGTGCCGTCACAGTGCCGTCACAGTGCCGTCACAGTCCGTCACATGCCGTCCCGTGCCGTCACATGCCGTCACATGCCGTCACATGCCGTCACATGCCGTCACAGTCCGTCCCGTGCCGTCACAGTGCCGTCACAGTGCCGTCACAGTCCGTCCCGTGTATCCAGCGGAGGCGCAATCACTCGGTCCGTGATATTGTTACGGAATACGGAATCATTGCTCTTTTAAATCGTTAGTTATGTCGCGCCAGTGTCTGCCATCAACTGACAGTAATTCGTCATCCTCTCGAAAGCGGCCCGTTTCACAAGCTGCTCCCGTGTTCTGATGCTGAAGCTGTATGCTGCTCCCGTGTTCTGATGTGATGTGAATTATGTTGCCATCAAAAAGCTGTGGAATGGTCGACTTTACACGCGCACGGCCGGGGGTCTGCACCAAACACCAACGGCGGGGGGATTTCGCCCCCCCCCCCATATCTCGCAAACCACGCAATGTAGCGACAAGAGGACAACGGCATTAGAGAGCTTGAGACAAGCTCTATCGAAAGTATACGGTCTTTGTTATGTCAGGTCAAGATTGAGGTCACCAGAAGTCATCAAGCGTCATATTTTCCAGTTTTAGGACTTCGCTCCAGAAACCCCAGATATCACAGGAACTATGATCGCTAGGAACAAACAGAAAATGCAATAGAAAGCTCTTGGAAATTTCAATCGCTACGGTGTCCTCAAATTTTAACTCAGGTGAATAGTGTAAGCTCCAGAGGTCATCAAATGTCAAAAAGTTTTTTTTGGCAAAGCTGTTTTTCTAAATAATATTTTACCTAGTAACGATAGGGCGATAATTTTGACGCCATCGTTTTTTTCTCGTCAAGACGCTTCGAATTATTTTGGTACCTCGATAGTTATATACAAAAAGTGTTTGGTGACCTCGGATGACCTCAGCTGACCCTGTGGGGGTCATTGAACAAAAATTGCTCCTGGGTCATCATGAATGGCTTATGATAACATGATCCAGAAGGAATTGGGCTGATATGCGTATCCTCGGAATAGGAAGCATTTGGATATTCCCCATTGACTTATAATGGGGAGGTCACGAAATTGACCCGACCTAAGGTCACCGGTATACAAAAAAAAATCCGAGATAAACGAATTGTAGGTACCTATGGTCTTATCAAATCCTGTAAGTTTGAAAACGACTAATATAACTGTGGCTGTGGTATGATCGCACACTTTTTAGGTTTGGTCTTATGATCTGGTCTGGTGACCTGACCGGAGATGATCCGAGGTATGTTTTTTTCAGGCTATGTGGGTAAATGATTCCCAAATAGCTGTGCCAAATTTGGCGTTGCTGCACGCCGCCGTTTTTCCGCTATTCAGGAAAAACCGGAGGGGGTGAAATCATCCCCCGGCCGTGCGCGTGTTAAGGTTTGCCTTAACACGCGCATAAGTAAGACATCACTTCCTATTCCTCATATCCATCCGTCTTAGAGAGTCTGCGCTGTCTAAAATGTGTGTAAATATACCAAGGTACATACATAGGCTGGCTTGGTATTTACCCAAACAGTCATACATTCCAATTATTCCTCTTCAAAAGTAGCGAGACAGGGGCAGCCGTGTAGGACCACCGCGCTGTCCGGCATCAGGCGACCTGCGACGGGGCAATCAGTCTGTACTGCACCGTTAGTAACACATTGGCACCATGCACAACAAACGATCCTCATCTATACCATGCCTGGTGTTTGTTGTCCTGATCAACCTCACGTCGTCATCTGATCATGTTGTCCTGCTTCGCCTCTCGTCCTGTTGTCGCTTCTCTTCTTCCAGGTTGGTGTTGTGTACCGTGTACCCGTCTTCATCATGTTTTCTGTCCTTCTTTCCGTCCTCATCATGATGTCCGTCCTCCGTATCTGTACTCATCGTATTTCCCGTTCTCTTGATCTTTCCTCATCGTGTTTCCTATCCTCCTGATCCGCCCTCATCAAGTCCGTCCTGATTCGTCCTCATCGTGTTCCTAGTTCTCCTGATCTGTTCTCATCATGCTATCGTTTCTCCTGATTCGCCTCATGTCGTCCTTTCTCCTGATTCGCCTCTCCTCATGTTATCTGTTCTCCTGATTCGTTTTTATCATGTTGTCCGTCCTCCTGATGCTCCTCTGCTCCTCATCAGTTCCGTCCCTCCGCCATACCCCAGCTCCTTCCTTGAGCGCTGGCCTCTGCCACCCCAGCTCCTTCCTTGAGCGCTGGACTAGCCTCTGCCACTCCAGCTCCTTCCTTGAGCGCTGGACTAGCCTCTGCCACCCCAGCTCCTTCCTTGAGCGCTGGACTAGCTTCTGCCACTCCAGCTCCTTCCTTGAGCACTGGACTAGCCTCTGCCACCCCAGCTCCTTCCTTGAGCGCTGGACTAGCCTCTGCCACCCCAGCTCCTTCCTTGAGCGCTGGACTAGCCTCTGCCACCCCAGCTCCTTCATTGAGCGCTGGACTAGCCTCTGCCACCCCAGCTCCTTCCTTGAGCGCTGGACTAGCCTCTGCCACCCCAGCTCCTTCCTTGAGCGCTGGACTAGCCTCTGCCACCCCAGCTCCTTCTATGAGAGCCTCTGCTACCCCAGCTCCTTCTCTGAGCCTCTGCCACCCCAGCTCCTTCCCTGAGCTCTGGACGAGCCTCTGCCACCCCAGCTCCTTCTCTGAGCCTCTATCACCCCAGCTCCTTCTCTGAGCCTCCGCCACCCCAGCTCCTTCTCTGAGCCTACCACCCCAGCTCCTTCTCTGAGCCTCTGCCACCCCAGCCCCTTCACTGAGCCTATGCCACCCCAGCTCCTTCCCTGAGCGCTGGACGAGCCTCTGCCACCCCAGCTCCTTCTCTGATAGCCTCTGCCACCCCAGCTCCTTCTCCGAGCCTCTGCCACCCCAGCTCCTTCCCTGGGCGCTGAACGAGCCTCTGCCACCCCATCTCCTTCTCTGATAGCCTCTGCCACCCCAGCTCCTTCTCCGAGCCTCTGCCACCCCAGCTCCTTCCCTGAGCGCTGGACGAGCCTCTGCCACCCCAGCTCCTTCTATGATAGCCTCTGCCACCCCAGCTCCTTCTCCGAGCCTCTGCCACCCCAGCTCCTTCTTTGAGAGCCTCTGCCACCCCAGCTCCTTCTCTGAGCCTCTGCCACCCCAGCTCCTTCCCTGAGCGCTGGACGAGCCTCTGCCATCCCCGCCGGTCCCGACTCACCAGCCACCGTGTCTCCTCAGCCCAGAGTGGTGAGCAATGCTCTTTTTACCAGCATTATCACTGTTACTTCTGTTAGCGCCGAGAGGCCGCGGACAAACGTGGCAGGCATCAGTCACAGGTGCAGAGGCGGCGCCAGGAACGTTCCTGGTGTAGAGGCGGCGCCAGAAACGTTCCTGGTGCAGAGGCGGCGCTAGGAACCAGCCAGGGGAGGCGGGAGAACCTGCAGGATCTCCTGCAGGTCACTTTGGGGTGTTTTATTAACACCACCGGGATGGGTATGGGGTACTGGGGCAGTGTCAATTACCAAGTACCGCCTCTGTGCTAGGGAATACCGCGAACGTCCCGGAAATCCCGCCCTGGCACCGCCTCTGCGGCCCGGGGCGTCGGCCGCGCTGGAGACCCGTCTCAGTACTCTACCGAGATTGTATCAGGGAAAACGGCCGACCGGCGCAGGGCGGCCCTGGGTCGTGTGACGTCACAACCCGGGCTCGGCTCGAATGCCGACACGCGCGTGACACGTGACTTATCGAGACTCACACACGTGCGTGGAATGGCGCCTCGACGTGGAATGGCGCCTCGACGCGAGGCAGAATGTAGGAGGGAAGCAAACGTGGAGTGGCAGCTCGACGCGAGGCAGAATGTAGGAGGGAAGCAAACGTGGAATGGCGGCTCGACGCGAGGCAGAATGTAGGAGGGAAGCAAACGTGGAATGGCGGCTCGACGCGGGGCAGAATGCAGGAGGGAAGCAAATTGCCCTGGCATTGGTCGGTGGGTGTTGTGTACCGGATGTGGGTGTTGTGTACCGGATGTGGGTGTTGTGTACCGGATGTGGGTGTTGTGTACCGGATGTGGGTGTTGTGTACCGGATGTGGGTGTTGTGTACCGGATGTGGGTGTTGTGAACCGGATATGGGTGTTGTGTACCGGATGTGGGTGCTGTGTACCGGATGTGGGAGTTGTGTACCGGATGTGGGTGTAGTGTACCGTGCAATTCCACTATATCTTTGCTGTTCAGAAACATTATTACGTTGTTGCCGACTGGAGGAGTGTTCAGACGAAACTATGTGCACAACTGAGGGTGTTTGCTGTGTAATGTTACAACTGAGGGTGTTTGCTGTGTAATATTACAACTGAGGGTGTTTGCTGTGTAATGTTACAACTGAGGGTGTTTGCTGTGTAATGTTACAACTGAGGGTGTTTGCTGTGTAATGTTACAACTGAGGGTGTTTGCTGTGTAATGTTACAACTGAGGGTGTTTGGAGTGTAATGTTACAACTGAGGGTGTTTGCTCTGTAATGTTACAACTGAGGGTGTTTGCTGTGTAATGTTACAACTGAGGGTGTTTGTTGTGTAATGTTACAACTGAGGGTGTTTGCTCTGTAATGTTACAACTGAGGGTGTTTGCTGTGTAATGTTACAACTGAGGGTGTTTGCTCTGTAATGTTACAACTGAGGGTGTTTGCTGTGTAATGTTACAACTGAGGGTGTTTGCTCTGTAATGTTACAACTGAGGGTGTTTGCTCTGTAATGTTACAACTGAGGGTGTTTGCTCTGTAATGTTACAACTGAGGGTGTTTGTTGTGTAATGTTACAACTGAGGGTGTTTGCTCTGTAATGTTACAACTGAGGGTGTTTGCTCTGTAATGTTACAACTGAGGGTGTTTGCTGTGTAATGTTACAACTGAGGGTGTTTGGAGTGTAATGTTACAACTGAGGGTGTTTGCTGTGTAATGTTACAACTGAGGGTGTTTGCTCTGTAATGTTACAACTGAGGGTGTTTGCTCTGTAATGTTACAACTGAGGGTGTTTGCTCTGTAATGTTACAACTGAGGGTGTTTGCTGTGTAATGTTACAACTGAGGGTGTTTGCTGTGTAATGTTACAACTGAGGGTGTTTGGAGTGTAATGTTACAACTGAGGGTGTTTGCTGTGTAATGTTACAACTGAGGGTGTTTGGAGTGTAATGTTACAACTGAGGGTGTTTGCTGTGTAATGTTACAACTGAGGGTGTTTGGAGTGTAATGTTACAACTGAGGGTGTTTGCTGTGTAATGTTACAACTGAGGGTGTTTGCTGTGTAATGTTACAACTGAGGGTGTTTGCTGTGTAATGTTACAACTGAGGGTGTTTGCTGTGTAATGTTACAACTGAGGGTGTTTGCTGTGTAATGTTACAACTGAGGGTGTTTGCTGTGTAATGTTACAACTGAGGGTGTTTGCTGTGTAATGTTACAACTGAGGGTGTTTGCTGTGTAATGTTACAACTGAGGGTGTTTGGAGTGTAATGTTACAACTGAGGGTGTTTGCTGTGTAATGTTACAACTGAGGGTGTTTGGAGTGTAATGTTACAACTGAGGGTGTTCGCAGTGTAATGTTACAACTGAGGGTGTTCGCTGTGTAATGTTACACGATATAGCAGCTGAGTCGTCAACTGCGCACCAACCCTGGCATCACGCAGCAAGCAGTGTAATTTTACAATTACGTGGATTTGTTCTAGGACCTGCGAGTGCGGATGCTCACTTGAATTGTGTTTGAAGTATGAACGTGATCTGTCAGTTCAGGAATTAATGTTAGCGCCGTATGTTGTGCAGCTAGCGGAGGTGTTATGTCTGCTCAATTTTTCGATGTACACTTGTGATAATGTTACTGCGCCTGCTTTGGAGTTTGGTTTCTAATAAATTACTTCTGATGATAAATCGCGCGTATGTGTGTAAGGGGAATAGACTTCAAGGACGAAAGAAAGCAAAATGTAACTTAACCCTTGCCCTACGGGAGCTTTTTTCACATTCGCCCTACGGGGGGCCTGACAGCCCCCCCCCCCCTGGGGAGGGGGGGGGCCTGTTAACTTCCAAACCAAGCAAGTTAGAGCAATGCGGTAAGAACCAGCATGTTGCCTGTCATGAGAGGAATCTAACAGTATGCGATTTTTAGGTTTCAGGTCAACGGGTGACCTTCCAGGTCAAGTGAATGGCCTCGGATTTACTACGTCCAGAACAGCGAACAGCTCTTCAGAAAACCTCAAAATTAGAAATTGATAAATGTAAATAAAAGGCATCTTCCTAGACCAGTTTTGGCTCATAAATACAGAAAATGTAATTATTTGTTCGTATCTTGTCAAAAAAAAGTAAAAAAAGTTTTTAAAAAAATGACGTCATCAGTTTCTTACACTTAGGGAGCCATCACTCAGTCAAAAATGAAGATATTGCTTTGAAATTTGGTATGGGTATTGTCCATCTTCATTTCTCTCACATATTTTCCGTTTTTAAAACATCTTTGATAAATTTGATTTTGTGGGGATTTTTTATATTTTTTTTTTATATTTTAGGGATCAAAAACCCCAAATTTGAAAAATCCTAGTCTGCCATTATAAATAAAAAACCATTTTGTATCTTAGACATAAAGACATAAAAGAAAAGTGCAACAAAGAGCCTCTTGGGCCCATCCGAGGTTGCACCCCCCCCCCCCCATCCCCCCCCCCTCCACCAGTCTCGCCCCTTCAAATCACCTTACTCTACCTGCATAAAAGAAGGCTAATCCCACGAGTATTTATGAACTAATCCCTTCTCTGTAAAGTATTTATCTAATCTAATTTTGAAGGAAGCAAGTGTCACTGCATCAGCGACATCCCCTGGTAGCATATTCCAATGTCCTACAACCCTTCTACTGAAAAATGACTGTCGTAGCCTAGTCCTACTTTGTTTCATAATGAGTTTATGCTGATGACCTCTACCTCGATTTTCCCTATTGAACTCAAACATACCCTTTAAATATCCAGAATGCTGACTATTTACAAATTTGAAGACTTCAATTAGATCTCCTCTTAGCCTTCTATATCTAAGTGAAAACATACCCAATTTCCTTAATCTATCTTCATAAGGTAAACTACCAAGACAATTAATCATTTTTGTTGCCCTTTTTTTAACTCTTTCTAACAACCAGCAATCTTTCTCATATGTTGGAGACCAGGCTTGTACACAATACTCCAAATGTGGTCTAACGTATGCACAATACAGTTTTGTTATTACCTTTTCACTCTTGTAGGAAACATTTCTGTTAATGGCCCCTAGCATTCTAAGTGCCTTTTTCCTAGCTTCTACAACCTGGTCTGACGCTGATAGTCTATTGTTTACCATGACACCTAAATCTCTTTCCTTTTCAATCTGCTCCATTTTCTGCCCACCCATTTCATACCTATGTTTACTGCTAACCCGTCCAGCGTGCATAATCTTACATTTACTCAAATTGAATTTCATCTGCCATGCTTCAGACCACTCAACTAGCTTGTCCAGATCTGATTGAAAAACATCCTGATCATGTTTTCCTCTAATAATCCTGACAACTTTTAGATCGTCTGCAAATTTCAAGACTTTGCTGTCTATACTGTTCTCAATTGCATTCACAAATATTATAAAAAGCAATGGGCCCAGGACTGAGCCCTGTGGAACCCCACTGAGAACCTCCTTCCATTGTGATTGGCACCCATTCAATATAACCCTTTGCTGGCGTCCTGAAAGCCACGTTTCTATCCAATCCAGAATCTTGCCCCTGATCCCATGAATTTTAAGTTGCAACCCCAGTCTTGTATGGGGGACTTTGTCAAATGCTTTACTGAAATCAAGAAACGCTACATCTAGCTGTTTACCCTGATCAACGCTATCTGTTGCAACATCCAAAAACTCCAGAAGATTAGTTAAACAAGAACGGCCCTTCCTAAAGCCATGCTGTGTATCTTTGATGAGTTCATTTTGCTCCAAGAATTCAACAATCTTATCTTTGATGATTGATTCAAGCACCTTGCAGACTAATGAGGTCAGACTAACTGGTCTATAGTTTTCCTCTTTACTTCTATCTCCCTTTTTATGAATAGGAACAACATTTGCTCTTTTCCAATCAAGTGGAATTTTACTATCTGCAAGTGATTTAGAAAATATTATGGCTAATGGAACCGACAACTCCCTTTCAGATTCTCTTAAAAGTCTAGCATGGATTTCATCAGGTCCTTCTGCCTTGTTAGGCCTTACTTTCTTTAGATATTCTAGAACAAGTTCACTACTTATGCCACCTAGCTCTCCTATAGTCTCCTCTGTCTCTAGCTCAGGCTGAAGTGCTGCAATACTACTCTGGTCCTCGATAGTAAAGACAGATTGAAACTGATCATTAAGCACTTCAACCATTTCACTGTCCTTGCTAACTAACACATCATCTACCTTAAATGGACCTATATTTTTGGAAACTGTACTTAACTTATAAAAACTGAAGAACTTCTTACTATCTGCATTACAATGTCTAGCTAAATCAAGTTCCTTTGCCCTTTTAGCTGCTCTGACCTTTTTCTTAACTGAATTTCTTGCATTCTGGTAGGCCTTCTGATTTATATCTAGTGAAGATCCCTTCAAAATGCCAAATGCACTTCTTTTAGCTTGTATAGCACTCCTCACTTCTGGGGTAAGCCAAACTGGATTTCCCTTGGTTCTGTTACGTTTGTGCCTGAGGGGTATATGCCGATTTTGAATTTGGCTTAATCTAGCTTTGAAAACATTCCAGGCCTCACATGCATCTAAACCTGCCAACTCAACGTTCCATTTTATCTGTGCGAGGTCATTTCTAATACCATCAAAATCAGCCCGGCTGAAGTTTGGAACCATAATAAGGTTATCTTTGGGCCTCATTTCTGATGAGATATTGAATTTAACCATATTGTGATCACTGGTTCCTAGACCTGCACAAATACTTATGTCACTAACTAGATCACTGTTGTCTGAGAATACAAGGTCTAGAATGGAGCAATGTCTGGTTGGCTCTGTTACAAACTGATGCATGAAAAGCTCCTCTTCAAAGATTTGCCTATACAACCTACACTCATTTGTTTCCTCTGCTATACTTTCGTATCCTCTTAAGTTAAAATCTCCCATAATAAGACACTGAGCCCGAAAGTTCCTACGTATTTCCTCACAAATATCTTGGTCTGTTTCAGCTTGGGAGTTCCTTGGAAGATTCCCTGGTCTGTAAAATGCACCTATCCTCAACCTTCCTCTGTTTCCTGTACCAATTTTAATGTCAAGCCAGATTGATTCTACTTCTTTTACTTTACTAGAATCATCAACTCTAGTAGTGCAGTACAAGCTATTTACATATACAAACACTCCGCCTCCCTGCCGTGATTCTCTGCAGTATGAGAACATGTTATACCCTTGTAACTCGAAATCCTGTAGCCTATCCCTATTATACCCCTCACTAACCCATGTCTCGGTTACACAAATGATATCAGGCTTTTCAAGGGCAACATAACACTCAAACTCATCAAATTTAGACCTAATACTTTGGGCATTCAGCAACACACATGTGATCTTATACTTTGAGCTGACTCTACTAATTCTGAGGGAATTATGATCTACTGTCCTATTCTGACATGAACTTCTACCAATGCTTACTTCTTGATGCCCTAGTACTAGCGTCCCTGAACCCCCCCTCCTACCTAGTTTCCCTGAATGACACTTCTGTAGGCATCTCCCAAAGCCCTTGCCCCCTCATCCGATAAGTGAAGCCCATCCTTCATATAGTACCTATGCCACTCATAGAACTGATCCCATAAGTCTACATAACTAAGCCCCATAGCTGAACATAAGTTCTGAACTGAGCTGTTCACAGACAGAGCTCTCGAGTACCACTCCTCACTGGCTCCACAGCGAGGGAGGATGCCAGTCACAATGACTGGTTTCCTGGACTCCTTCAACCTCTGCAGCAGGCTCCGGTACTCCGCTACTATTCTCACACTCTGCCTAGGTCCTATGTTGTTCACCCCCACCTGTATTATAACTGTCTCCGGGCTACTCCTACCCAGTTCTGCCTCAATGACAGGGCCCATATCAACTACTTTTGCCCCCGGTTTAACTATACATTTGTCCCTCTTCCCACAGAATGTTCGCCTTAAGGGCCTTACCCTTGAGTCCCCAACCACTAAATGCTGAATCTGTACCTTGTCACTTTCAGCTGCTGACTCTAACGCACTGAACCTATTTGCTAGTGTAACCTGCTGATGTTCCCTGGGGCTGTACTGCCTGACTCTACCCTGAACTTTTGTCCATCCCTCCTGATCCCCTTCCCTCTTCCTCCTCCAGATTCTGCTACCACCCTCCATTACCCAGCACCCCTCCTCATCCTTACTGTCTGTGGCCCTAGCATTACTTTCCACAATGTTGGGTCTCCAGAAACGTGACCCTCCAACACACTTCCAAACCCCAGCCGCACTATCCACCTTTGCCTTATCCTCCTCCCTTATGCCCCTATCAGAACTACCACTGGTCCCTGATCCTGTAGGCTCCTTTTCTGACCCCCTAACCACAATCTGCGCATACGTTCCTTGGTCAGGAGCTACACCCTCTTGCGGCTCATCTCTACACCTACACTTACTTAACTGCGCCTCAAGCTCCGCTACTCTAGCCTGGAGGGCCTCTAGCTCTGCTACCTTCGCCTGCATCCTAGTCATGCTCATTTGAATACACTAGTAACTTAGGTATATAACTTAGGTACTATGCACTTTTCAATACTTTACTAACTTAACTTAACTTTTTTTGTTTTGTTTTTGTTTGTTTTTTCTTCTTCTAAACCTTAACTAGATCTAGGTAAAGCTAGTAACACAAATCAGCTATGAGTGCACCTAATACTAGACTAAATATCTAATCCTTAAATAAACTGAATACTAAATACACCTTAATTATCCCTAATTTTCTAAAATATCTACTTATCCAACCCTGCAACTAATAACACAAAAATAAGACTAAGACAATTTTGGCGCACACAAGCTAGAATGAAAAGTCCTTTAAAAAGCAAGTAAGAGGTAACAGCTAACTATGAATGCTTAAAAATAATACTTAAACGATCCACAAAACTAAATATCTAATCCTTATATCTAAATATAATGTGTTGCTCAAAAAATACACAAAACAACAGAGCTATCCAACAGCTACTTAGCTTGGCTAAAGTAGGGTTCAGAAGGGAATCTTGGTGCAATGCGTTTGCAATTTCCTTTAAAACTCTGTTTTCTACCATTGTTCACATATTTATCTTTTTTCCACCGACATGACGTCATCAAAACATGATTGTCACCCAAACTACTCAACCAATTTCAATTTACTTTTTACAGCATACGTATAATTGTTGTGAACTCAGCTACCGAAAATTTAAGCAAGATGCGCCGCACGTGTAAAAAGTTATTCAAGAAAAACCTCGGGGGGGGCCTGTCAGCCCCCCCCCCCTGAGGTTTTTTTTGAATAACTTTTTACACATAAAGTGCATCTTGCTGAAATTTTGGTTAGCTGAGTTTGCACCAATTATACGTAGGCTGTAAAAATTTAATTGAAATTATTCGAACAGTTTGGGAGATAATTATGTATTAATGACGTCATGTTGGTAATAAAATTCTAAATATTTGAAAAATCGTAGGAAACAGAGTTTTAAAGCAACTTGTAAACGCAACTTACCAAAGATACAAAATGGGATTTTCTTTAAAACAGCAATCTCAGATTTTCATTTTTTTTGTTTTTGACCCCTAAAATTAACAAACTTATTTTTGGGGAAAAATCCCCACAAAATCACAATTTTCAAAGATATAAGAAAAACAAGGAATATATGTGAGAGAACTGAGTATGAAAAATACTCATGCCAAATTTCAAAGCAATATCTTCATTTTTGACTGAGTGATGGCATGGCTCTCTAAGCGTAAGAAACTTATGACGTCATTTTTTTAATAGCTTTTGTTGACTTTTTTGACCAGATACGAACAAATAATTACTTTTTTTGTATTTCTGAGCCAAAACTGGTCTAGGAACATGCCTTTTTATCTACATTTATCAATTTCTAATTTTGAGGTTTTCTGAAGAGCAAAATCGCTGTTCTGGACGTGGTAAATCCGAGGTTATTCACTTGACCTGGAAGGTCACCCGTTAACCTGAAAAATTGCATATTGTTAGATTCCTCTCATGACAGGCAACATGCTGGTTCTTGCCGCATTCCTCTAAGTTGCTTGGTTTGGAAGTTAACAAGGGGACCTGTCAGCCCCCCCCCCCCCCCTAGGGTGAAGGTGAAAAAAGCTCCCGTTGGGCGAGGGTTAATATTATATAATTTAAATATGTTTGATCTGCAGTCCAAATTTTAAAAAAATCACATTGACTCATTTATATTTCATTTTCATTCAGCATTAATAGCCGTTTTCACGAAGGATTATTGCGCTGAAAAGATTCTGAAAAGTTTCTGATAAATAATGATTTAGACGATATATATTATCACTATTCAATAGTTATGGAAACATGTATTGAGCTCATAACAAGTTAATGATACAAAATTGGCCGTTTTAAAGAACATATGCGTCTAGAGTCCATGCGTTCAGTTTTGTATACCGCAATACTAGTTATTAAATCTGGCATCGTTTTTTTTTCGGAGCGGCCTAAAGCCATGTTCCGGGGGGGGGGGAATTACTTCTAGCAATTTGCCAGGAAAAGAATTACGTTAACCGGTTTATGTGAACCCGGAGCAAGCTAAGGAATAGGGTATCTATTTTACGTTAAGTGAATTGTTCAAAGTAAATCTAATGTCTATCTTACGTTACGTATTTCGTTCAAAGTCAAAATTAAGTAAAACACGAGACACACATACCTACATATTTTATTCCATACACACACAGACACACATACATTTGGACATACGCTTGTGAAAAGGTGTTAGTGTTGGCGGAGCCGGGGTGCCATCATTGCAGCAACGGGAGTCTGTTGCCAGTCTCCCTGGCTCCGGCACCCCGGCGAGACCTGGTTGTGGGATGTATTTAGCTGGGAGAATAGTCCTAAATAATAAGAAACCCAGCGCCTAACGCAAAGGGGGAAAACCTGCGCAGAGAGCCAAAATTGCGCTAGGCAAAACAAACTGTTATATTTTATTAACTCGCGCACTGCAGGGGGGTTGATTTCCGCCCCCCTCAGGTTCTTCAAAGATAGCGAAAAAAACGGAGGCGCGCAGCGCCGCCGGGTTTTGATACACCTGTTGGGACATCAATTGCGCACACTTTGAGAGAAAAAAATATCCTCGGGTCATCTCAGGTCAGGTCACCAGACCAGGTCAAGTGACCCCACCACCAAAAATGTGTGCAGTTGTGCCAAAGCCAGAGTTTGTCACCGATCAGGTTGAAACTTACAGGATGTCATGAGGGCATCAGTACTTACAATTCGTTTAACTCGGAATTTTGATATCGGTGACCTAAAGTCAGGTCAATTTCGTAACCTCCCCATAATAAGTCAATGGAGAAATATACAAATGCTTCCTATTTCAAGGATATGCATGGTACTAGTCCAATTACTTCTGGATCATGTTATTATAGGATATTCTTGATGATCCAAGTGTAAGTTTTGTTCAGTGACCCCTATTGGGTCATGCGAGGTCACCATCACTTTGTTGTCAATAACTCCCGACATAATGAAGATAGAGAAGTAAAACAGACATCAACGTGTTTGTCTCGTCCAGATGCGTCTTCCCATATGCAACATGCCCTACTTGGGTCACCACTTGACCTTTGCCTGAGGTAAAATTGTTAAGTTGACTTAACAAGGTCACCATGTATATCATTCGAAGCGCCTTGACAAGATAAACACAATGGCGTAAACCGTTTTCCGTTATCTTAATTAAGTAAAAGTTAATAGCAAAAAACGATTTAGCAAAAAAACGGATGTTTTTTTCTTTTTGACCTTTGGAGCCTCAAATATTGACCTGAAATCAAATATGGGTACACCTTAGCGATTACAAATTTCACTGGCTGGCGTTTGCTTTTTTCTGTTTGTTTCTAACTATCATCGTTTCTGAGAGATATGGGAATGTCTGGAGCGATGTCCTAAAACAGGAGAGAAAAACTGGAAAATTTGACCTTTGATGACCTCTGGTGACCTTAATTTTGACCTGACTTAAAAAAAACACTGAAATACTTTCGATAGAACATGTATGAAGCTATCAAAAGCCTTTTTCCGCTTCTCGCTACGTTGCGTAGTTTTCGAGTTCTCAGGGGGGGGGGGCGGAAATCAACCCCCCTGCAGTTCGTGTTCGGCGCAAAGCCCCTGCAGTGCGCGGGTTAACAGGGGGGGGGGGCGGAAATCAACCCCCCTGCAGTTCGTGTTCGGCGCAAAGCCCCTGCAGTGCGCGGGTTAACTAGTCGTGTTTGGTAAAGAAAATCGAAGAGGAGGCCAATCAATTCCGGATATGCATCACCTAACAGTGTTTGAAGATTCAATTCTATTCCATTGTGTCGCGTGGAACTAATTGTTTTCTGGCGTTTGACATTGTGCACAGGGCAACTAATAAGAAAATTTTGAGTTGCATATCGCGGATAACCTGGGCAGTGTTGGCAATTTGGGGGCGGAAGATTGGCGAGAATGTAATAATGCGTTTTTTTTTGTGTGACCGAGGTGGAGGCGCGCTAATACTATTTCTTTCTCTCTACAATTCTGGTGACTAGATATGAAATGTTTTCCTTTTGGCTGGATTGGGTGCAGGTGAAAATGCGGAGCAGCGTCCCACTCGCGCTGGCGGAATATGTTAAATTGTGGATTTATGCAATTTAGAACGTCTGTTAGAGGACTTGGAAGATGGTTTTCCGGATGAGATTGTAAACTTAATTTCGCGAGTCTGTCGGTTTCCTCGTTTCCTGGGATACCGGCGTGTCCTGGGACCCAGAGGAACTTAATTGTACTATGTTTGCTATGTAAATATTTGATAAGCTGTCGAATTTGGAATACTATCGGATTTCTGCAGTCACGAATCGAGGAAATGGCAAAGAGCGAGGCGGACGAATCTGTGCATATTACTACTTCTGTATCGTGTAAGTTTTTCAGTTGTAATATATATTAAGGTTAGGAAAATTTTTGATAGCTCTGCTGTAAACACGCTATTTATATCTGGGAGGCGGAAGTTATTATTATTTATGTTCGTGTTGTAAGCTCCGCCGGTTCGGCCGTCGCGCCGGGAGCCGTTAGTGTATATGTATGTGCATGTGCTGTGTTGTGTTTTGTGTTCGTGGAGGAGTGTGTGTGTCTCTGCCGCCGTGACTGTGTTTTTGTTGTGTGTGAAGAGGCGGTGTGTGTCTGGTGTCGTGTCGAGCCAGTGAGGTGTGAGAGGTGGCGTTGACATTGTGTTGATGTGTGGGATGTTGAATAGTGTGAGTGTTTGTGTGATTCTGTGACTGATCAGTGGGTGTCGTTTTTAAGTAGCTTGTCGTCTTGTGGGTGCGGGCTGATTTAAGATCTGGAATGTTCGGCGTGTGGGGTGAGAACTAGTCTGGCGTAGAATCGAAGTAGCATGTATTTGCGTCGGCGGCAGAGTGTGGGAATGTTTGTGTCTATGTGTAAGTTTGTGGTGTTGGTGGTTCGACAGGCTCCGGTCACGATCCGCAAGGCAGCGTTCTGGACAGTTTGCAATTTTTTTAATTTGTTTGGAACATATATCATCAAATAAGAATGCGTTATAGTCCAGTATTGGGCGTATCAGGGAAGTATATAACTGGAGGAGAGTGGAGCGGTCTGCGCCCTACTCTCGACCAGTTAAAGTTTATACGTCGAGTACATCTCTGTAATAAATCATTGAAATGTGGGATGAACGAAAGACGAGTGTCCAGTGTTACTCCCAGATATTTGAATGATTTGACGAAGGGGATAATTTGATTATTATATTTGAATGGAATGTAGGGTGCCACATATGCATGTTTTTTTCGCGAAAATTAGGGACGCAGACTTACTTGGAGAAATGTCCAGACCCCATTGGTTGCACCATACCTTTATATCAATGAGAACTAGTTGTAAAATTTTGCTGTCTCGATCGACACTGGAGTGAGAGAACCACACCACCAGGTCATCAGCGTAAATTGAAAATGTGAGATCTTTGTCAATCTTGTTAAAGGGAGTGTGCACTGTGCATACTGTTTTGGGATGTCAAAAATATTTTGCATACGGTAAGTAGCTATTGGTTTGATTGTTGTATATGATAAAATTCACATCTGGAGCCCATTTAGTTGAATTTTCACTTATATTGTTTTTTTGCTTATTTTTTGTTTCGATATCTATAAAACGATCGCCACTATGGTGATGTTATGTAAAAACGGCGCACATAAGACAATATAATTACGGTCATATCATGCAAGATAGGAATAAAAGTTTTGCACAGCACGTTCTTGCCACTATGAACTTTATTATGTGCAAGTTTCGTAGCTCTAAATTGATATCTTCTTTAAAAAATGGCCACCGGCCATCATCGAAACGACCAGCATCGAAAAACATGATGGCCGTCCAGTTTCTGTTCGGCTGCTGTTGTCAGCGTGCACGAGCTGTTTTGTTTAATTGCTATAGGCCGGCGCTAACAATATGCTAGCAGTTTAATCGATATTTGCAGTGCTTCTAGTAGCTGAAGCCCTCTGGAGTCTACCCGATAACCTTTTGCTCCCAGCAAGTTCCTGGAGTCTTTGTAATATCTCAGCAACTAGGGCGAATCTGGAGAAACGAAGTCATGGGTCAATTCAGAAAATTATGTTCTATAGACCAGTGTCAATAACCCTAAATAAGCGTTGTGAGTAGGCACACTCCCTTTAATATTACTGAAAATGTCATTAACCATGATTAAAAATAGGGTTGGGGAGAGGACCGATCCCTGTGGGACACCGTGGTCCTGATTTTGATTTGACGAATATGTGCTACCGCACCTTACATTAAAAGTTATGTTGTCTAAAAAGTGTATTATAAATGTGTCGAGTCTACCTCGGATTCCGGCCTTATGTACCTTTACTAAAAGTGCAGTCTTATTGACTCTGTCAAACGCGGCTCTCAAGTCAAGGAAAAGGGCGACTGTGACCTCTCTTCCTCGAAAGCCGCGCTGGACAGTCAATAAGACTAACCAAATTGTCCGCAGTGGATCGACCAGGTCGAAAACCACTTTGGAATGGGGAAAGTAAATTATTTGATTCAATATATGTCCTGATACGTCCATTAACCATGCGTTCGAATAGTTTACATGCGCAACTAGTTAGAGAAATAGGGCGATAGCTAGCGGGAGAAGATTTAGGCTTGCGAGGTTTAAGTATAGGAATTAGCGTACTACTATGCCAAGATTCAGGGAAAGTGCCTTCAAACGTCATTGTATTGAGGCTGTTAGTAAATTAGTGAGACCAGTCTCAGGTAGGTTTTTATAAAGAAGGAGTAGTCAATTTGATCTGGCCCTACAGAAGTTTTACCACATTTACTAATAGCGTATGTTAATTCTGAGTTGGTGAAGAGAGAGTTATAGATTTCTACGTTGTTAGAGTCAAAGCTAAGGGATTGAAATTTATCGTTA
Organism: Chirona hameri; assembly: GCA_036785665.1. Lineage (NCBI taxonomy): Eukaryota > Metazoa > Arthropoda > Thecostraca > Balanomorpha > Balanidae > Chirona > Chirona hameri. The sequence goes on along the minus strand of JAXIVJ010012768.1, from coordinate 785 downwards.
AGTTGGTTAATGAAAGTTGGTGTACATTATTGTGTTGATGATATGTTAGCGTAGTGTTTAGCGAATTGTGTTGCCACCTCTAGGGGGATCGTGTAAGATATGTGGATATTGTGGATGTGTAAGTGTGGGATTTTGTATGACGATGGTCTTTTATTTTCAAATGATCTAATTTATGTCAATTTTTTTTAAAGGGAGGTAAATCGATTAAAGGTAGATGAAAATTCCTCCCAAGATTCTTTTTTTGCTTTGTTAATGATTGTTTTTCCCAGAGAGCGGGCCCTCCGTGCTTCGTTTTCGTTATTGGCGGTAATGCTCGCTTGAAATGTCCTAAATGCTCTTTTCCGGAGGGCCACAGCTCTCTGGCATTCTGTGTTCCACCACGGGGCAGTACGCTGCCTCGGGTGGTGTTGTGTGGGGGGGGATGTGTTGGTGAGCTGATGCGAGGATAGTGTTTAAGAAAGTGTTAATGTCGGGCTGGGAGTTTAAAGGGTGATTAGAGCCAATGTGTTTTTGAAAGGAGGACCAGTCTGCTTTGCGAAGGTTCCATCTAGGTAGGGAGAAAAAATGTGTCTGTTCTGAAGGGACTTGAAATTCTAAGTGAATTGGGAAATTATCGCTAAAAATAGGGTCAGATTGTACGTTAAATGTGAAAAGTGTCGCGATGCGTGGTGTTATAAAGGCGATGTCAATGGCGCTGTATGTCACCTCGCCTCCTGAGTGGTGTATGTGCATGGGTGATTGGTCGTTGAGGAAGACCAAATTATGCCGGTCCAATAGGCCAGCAT